>JACXGJ010002769.1:0-61429 GCA_016801105.1 Esox niger | reverse complement strand
CTGACACACACCCTGACACACACCCTGACACACACCCTGACACACACACACACACACACACCCTGACACACACACACACACACACACCCTGACACACACACACACACACACCCTGACACACACACACTCTGACACACACACAGCTCTGATCAGTAAGCTGCAGCAGGTACGATGCCCAGGGCAATTGATTCCCCTGAAACAAACAGATGGCTGTGTGTGTGTGTGTATAAACCTCCCCCTACACCTCCCTACGCCTCTCCGCACCTCCCCCTGGCCTCTCCGCGCCTCCCCCTGGCCTCTCCGCGCCTCCCCCTGGCCTCTCCGCGCCTCCCCCTGGCCTCTCCGCGCCTCCCCCTGGCCTCTCCGCGCCTCCCCCTGGCCTCTCCGCGCCTCCCCCTGGCCTCTCCGCGCCTCCCCCTGGCCTTTGATACACCACTGATCAGCGTAAAACCAGCTTTCCCTGAGGGTAACAAGTCCTCACACACACCATACCTTCTCCTTGACGTTTTGCTTCTTGCGGTGGAGACACATCTCACTGGCCCTCATGTGCTGTAGGGTCTCTTTAGCCAGCAGGAAACGCAGCTTCTCCAGCCGCGGAGCTGCCAAGGCCCAGGACGCCTGGCCGAACCGTCGCTTGTCCTCCTCCATCGCACGCAGCATACCTAAAGACACATGAAGAAGACGCTTACGGCCGGGGCGCACCTCGGGCACACGTCGCACTCTGGACCTTTCCCTTTGAGCGAAATGGAGGGGAAGGGGAGAGAGGTAATACAACCCCAGGACAAAGGGAGGTGTGCCAACGTCCGATCCATCATGGTGTGCAAACTGAAACGTAGCGAAATAAAAAACTAGACAATGTAACCATGTACAGGACCTGCCGAAATCCCACCTGTCAAAACACAGACCACGTTAATGGTGACCGCCCCCTTTGAGGGGGAAGTATAAATGAAGGTTAATGGTGACCGCCCCTTTGAGGAAGTATAAATGAAGGTTAATGGTGACCGCCCCTTTGAGGAAGTATAAATGAAGGTTAATGGTGACCGCCCCTTTGAGGAAGTATAAATGAAGGTTAATGGTGACCGCCCCCTTTGAGGAAGTATAAATGAAGGTTAATGGTGACCGCCCCCTTTGAGGGGGAAGTATAAATGAAGGTTAATGGTGACCGCCCCCTTTGAGGGGGAAGTATAAATTAAGGTTAATGGTGACCGCCCCCTTTGAGGAAGTATAAATGAAGCTCCACCCTCCACCATCACACGCCAGCATACCTAAAGACACACAATACCAACACGCTGGTTCCATCTTCCTAAACCATTAACTTAAGCTCAAGCCCAAACCCACAGGACCAGTTAGGACACACTAAACCCATTCACTTGTACTGTAACTTTCCAAGGAAATACACCCAAAGGTTTAGATTTTCCTCATTTTATCATTTGTGTAAAACCTATACATACACACAAACACACACAAATATATAGAGACAACGTTTCTCCGACTCTCTACCTCCCAGGGCCTTTGAGGTTTCTATGAAGTAGCTGACGGTGATGTCCTGTATGGAGGAGACAGCATCTTCTCCTCTCCTCCTCCACTCTTCGGCCTCCTTCTGCAACTCAGCAATCCTCTTAGGACCCAGCTCCTCTTCATCCAGAGACTTCTGCACAGGAGCCGGCAGAGAACACGACCAGGGCATTACATTCCACACAGGAAGGGCGAGGTTTAGGGCTCGGATTAGGGCGGGATTCAGGGCTCGGATTAGGGCGGGGTTCAGGGATCGGATTAGGGCGGGGTCCAGGGATCGGATTAGGGCGGGGTTCAGGGCTCGGATTAGGGCGAGGTTCAGGGCTCGGATTATGGCGGGGTTCAGGGCTCGGATTAGGGCGGGGTTCAGGGCTCGGATTAGGGCGGGGTTCAGGGCTCGGATTAGCAAAAGCAGGGTTTTTTCAAGGGCAGTCACCTTTGGTGTCCCCATTTAGATAGTTAAGTAGAAAAGCGTGTGTCTTTTTGTGTGTATGTGTTTGTGTGTGTGCACGTGTTTGTGTGTTCGTTCGTGTCGGTCAGCATGCTTGTGCATGAGTGTGTGTGCTGGTGTGTGCGTGTCTACCAGTATTTCCATCTTATACAGGCCAGACAGTTCTCTCATGTCCCTGAAGGGCTGTAACAGGTACTGGTAGAAGGCGGTTGCTGCGGCGACGAGGTCCAAATAGGCCAGGTCCTCCTCCTCATAGATCTGCAGCAGTAGAACCAGTCTGTCAGCCCCGGCATGGCTCTGAAGGACCTGTCAATCAAACCGCTGCCATGTCAATCAATGCCCATGGGAAGAAATACAGCCAAAGTACAGATCACTACAGTTATGGGAACACCTTTAGTATTTACAACAGCGTTTTTGCTGGTGACATTGTAGTATTCCCTACAGTATTCTACAGTATAAGCTACTGCAGCTTGTAATAGTAAGTACAACACACAATTGAGAATCCAATAGTTTTGTATAATAAGATGATCTTCTGTATGTGGGATCAATACATCAGAGATCTGCAGCAGAAGAATAAGAGTCTGTCCCTCCTAAACGCAGGAAATCTTCCAATCAATACGCCAGTTAATCAGGCCACTGGGCTAATCTGTCTAATGATACACACACCTGACTAGGAAAAGCCAACACCAAGCAAACGAAGACCAACTTGAGATGAAGCAGGGCCCAATTTACTGACCTGGTGCCACACACTGAATGCCCTGTCCTAGGGCTATGTCCTGTCCTAGGGCTATGTCCTGTCCTAGGGCTATGTCCTGTCCTAGGGCTATGTCCAGTCCTAGGGCTATGTCCTGTCCTAGGGCTAGGTGAACTCACACCGGCCTACAGAAGACAACGGACTCCAGGACCACCCAGACACATGTACTGGAAGTCATTTTGGAGAAAAGAGTCTGTCAAACAACATGGCCTATATTATTGCAATTATTATAATTTCACTGACACACACAAATAGGTCACTGTGTGTCTGTGTGCGTGCATGCGCGCGCCTGTGTGTGTGTGTGTGTGTGTGTGTGCGCAATGGCAAAACACCCATGCAGCTTAACTTAGAATATGACTCACTAGGATTGCCGTAGCCCCTCTCCCTCTCTCTCCCTGAGTATCGCTCTCCCTCTGGGTCTCGCTCTCTCTGGGTCTCGCTCTCCCTCTCTCTGGGTCTCGCTCTCCCTCTCTCTGGGTCTCGCTCTCCCTCTCTCTGGGTCTCGCTCTCCCTCTCTATTCCTTCTGTTCTCACCATCAACACTTCTCCTCTCTCTCTCTCCATATCCATTTCCATCTCCTGGTTTCTCTTTCTCTCCCACTGAGTCATCTCCCTACCAGACCCGAGCAGAAGAGAAGTGGGGATTGGGAACCCACACACTTCTCCCACACTGCTCTTATCGTTCCCTCTCCCTCCCTGTCTCCCTCCCTACAAACTAATCCATTCTCTGTCAAAGCACACCCACAGGATTACAGCACCACAGGCAGGAGAGCAAGGACAATAATGAGATGCATTGGAACATCTTCTACATGTATGTGCAGTAAAGTGACACGTGCATTAGTGGTACAGGCAAAGAATTTGGAGTGACAGTCAAATGTTTTTCTACTTACAGGGCTCGACAATACCGAAGGCACGATGGCCCCGTGCCAGTAAAAAGTCTAGACCGGACCAAACAAAGTAGCAAGCACTGTTCTGATCGGGCCACCGCTAAAAATATTAGAGACTGTAAAATAATAATCGCATCATAAACTCGACATCCTCCAGTTGTTTCGTAATCCGGCACACGCACAAAACTACCTTGCTGCACCTTTTGCGCGCTGTTGACCAGTCAAAAGTTGAGCAGTGATGTGACACGAGGCTGTCTGGTATTGTTTTATAATAAAACCTTCAAAAACTCCGGCAAGTCACTCAATTTAAGAAGGCAGTGGAGGATACGAGCTCAATCAAAGGCGAAAATGTTTACCTCAGTGCAAAAAAATAGGTACCTGTTTCGACGTCAATGGAACTAGGATGGACTGTCGTCTGTCGTCTGAGAAATGTGGGTCTTTTTACAGACACACTGACAACTTTCGCAAACATTACCCGACCAGCCATGCCAATAGCAAACAACACCTGGTCAGCATGACAACCAAGCCGGTGGCTGACAATCCATCTTTGGGGCTCTAGGTTGTATCGGGAATTTAAATGCAGATGCCCATTGGGTGATTGCAAGACAACCGCAAACCTAGTAACTGACCTACAAATGGGTCGCCTTGTTCTCTGTGGTGAATGAGTTAGTTTTCTGTTTTTATAATTAGAAATGTTATGAAATAAATATATTTAAAAATGTTTTATATATCCAGAATGCATTTCATAAATGAATAACCGTGTTAAGTAAAAAAAAGTATTTGGTTCTATGTTGTAAAACTGATCAATTTCGACTTTTGTAACGAGGGACAGTAAAAATGTTTTTCGGACCAGTACGTTTCAAAACCACTGGCCCAACCGGCAAAAAATGTTAAGCCCTGTACTTAGATTATATTCTTTATTAATTAATTTTACTTCTATGACAGACAACAGTAGGTGCCTAGTCAGGTTAACATAATACCTGATAAACAAGTGGCAAAATAAATAAAAATGTAATATATAAAATAATTATTATATTTTCATTGATACATTAAATACACAAGTAGCAACCACAACAATCATACAGACACCATACTGCATTCTTACTCGAGCAGTTCAGGCTACATGGGTTTATGTTTATATAGCTAAGAGAATCAACCGCTGTGATTATCTAGCTACTTTCAACGGAGAAACACAGCTCCCGCCTGTTTGAAACATCTTATTGGATATCTGGAATGAGACTGGACAGGAGAGCAGCCAGCCAGGCTTGGTAACGTTTACTCTCTCACATCTAGTATAACAATTGACACCACGAAATCTTTGTTGCCTCGGCTCCTGTGATTTCCATGTCACAGGTTAGTGTCAAAGTTAAGAGGCTGTCTAATGTAGTGGTCTTCAACTTGTCGTCTGAAAACCCCCGTTTGTGCGTGCTGATCCCCGGGGTTACTGCAAGTGTACTCTGATATGTTTTCTTGATTTTTTATATACATATATTATGTGTGTTTTACGATATATAACAAGTATTCGTACGTTGTGACAATGCACATTGTTTTGTAATAGTAACACAAATGCATCAATTACTTTCACTCAAGTAAAGGGACAATGTAAATCTGTAAGGTATTACCTATTCTAAAAAGCCTTGGGTCTGAGAATGGTACTGTGTTCCTCAAGAACAGTTTACTTTTAATTTATAAGTCCCTGGAATGTAAATGTTGGGATACGCTGGCTATTGCAATGTGATGAGTGAATGTCAAGGGTTTACAGACAATCCCTTACACTAATGGATGAAAGCAACACAACAGAAAAGAAAGTATTATATTATTATTGTAGTCCTATTTCGAAAGGCTTTTGTTCTAGTCTTTCGAAAAAAATGTGCTAGCCTACTCTTGATTTAAATCCATCGGGGCTTCGGCCTAGAGATTCGTTATCTCTGTGCAAGCACATCACTCAGTGAGATCGCGGGGTCCGTGATTTAAAGGAACGTGAGTTCAGATTTAACAGCTTCACTCTCTTACCTTACGAATGTGATCCTTGGCCCTGCTGACCTCATCCTGCATCGTTTTCCTCTTGAACTCCTGCATGTTCTCAAAGTACTCCTCCACATCTCGCTCGTCCTGTGGGAACAGCGAGTCCAGCACAATCTTCCTGCCACAGATGTCTATCGCAGTGTTGAAGTACTTCTCCAGCAGACGGCAAGGTGTATCCAAATCTCTCTCCGGATCATCTTGGTTGAAGTTGGACGTTCGGTTGCCGATTAGGAAGATCATGTCCCAAATGTTTCCCCCTTCAAAGTCTGACAGGTCGGGGAAATAAGGCGCAAGGACTTCCCCGACACTGGTAAACTGACGGTGAACATTTTTCAAGTCGTTAACGGAGAAAAGTCCGGCCCAGCTCGTTTCGGTGTCGCTGACTGATAGCTGGTCTTTGCGCTTCTGTCGCTGAAGAGTTCTGTTATGACAGGTGACCGCGAACTTGGACTCGATCACATTCCATTGGACGATAAACCCGAGCTTGAACGTTTCGTTTTCTTCGAATATGTTACTTTTGATAGCGACCCAGCCATCTAAGCTGTCCAAACGCTCACAGTCTAGGCTATTCATTTTGTAGGAAACATGTCAAACTTATATTCCACCGTCTTGTTTACACCGTCCGCCATTTGTAACGATGACGTAGTATTTCCTTTAAAGTCAACCTTGACCTTTCGATCACATGTTCGAGGGAAATTCCATAATGCCTTTGATTCGGTCCAAGTCTTTTATAACCACATACGGGAACTGCAACTTGACACATGCAAATGAAACGTAAACACATTCACAATTTAAATTACATGAACTTTGAATAAATACAATATTGCGCATCTTTATTAGCCGACATTAGCTCTTTGGCTCAATGGGGACGGCAGATGTTGACACCTGATCCTTCTGCAACATATTTGCTGTCCCTGCTATTTTTGTCACAAGCTGTGTTCGCCTGTTTGGTTAGCCAGCCTGGCTAACAAACACCGTCAATGGTGTCCTTAATCGACTGCAGAATTTACTGAATCGTTTATCACCAAGGTAAGTTGTTCTTAACATCTGAGTCATAACCGTATAATAATAATTCTTATTTCATCATAGAAAATGTAATCATGGTGAATTGCGTGTGGTGTTTGTGTGTACAGCTGATCTATGTTTTGACAGAGTTCCGGGAAGTCATAGAAGCAAACTCGGCCTTATCATCACGTAGGACGGTTATTTTTGGTTCAGTGCCAGTATTATGAGTATTTTCGCCATGAATCATACATGTATTGATTGAAAATACTTTTCCATTGAACAATTCAAGATCAAATATTTTGTTGATCAACATCTCAAATGGAGTGATTTAAAGTAATGGATTTGTTGATTAGTGTTGTGACATTTACAGTGCCTACTTCCCTTGTGATCACATCCTTAGTGGACAATGGTAATGGTAAATACATTCAATTATTTCGTTTCCTCAATTTAGTAATCCCATCCTTCGCCATGGACCTTTATGAGGTCTTCTCAGGAACCAGTCTGGACGTCATCACTGAGGAGAGGCTGAGTGGAGACGAGGAAGATCTCAAGGAGAAGCAAGAGGAGGTGGAGGAGGTGAACAGGGACCTCCCTACCAAAGAGGCCTTTGTAGTAGTCCCTGACATGAAAGAGGCAAGGGAGGTTTCCTCGACGTTCCAGCGTTTCTCAGTGGATACTGATGACTCTCTGAGGTTTGTTATACAATTCATTGATCAATTTGCATGATATTCTTACTTTTACTCAGGTGAACGGCCTTGTTCCAGGGCACAGTGGCAGTAGATGCTCGCGGAGTTGGGATTCTCCCTCCAACACCAAATATACACGACCACTAGGAGTTGGGCAGTTTCGACTTTGGCGTTAATACGGCAAACAACCAGGTGCCATTCAATCGAGGTGCACGCCGTGAAAGTGAAGCTCTCGTCCGGTTCATTTGTCAAATGTCCGGGCAAATAAATTGCTGCGGGTCACATTATCCGCTGAGAAATGTTTTTAACCGAAGCCCTGGCATACACCGCTATATTGTATGTCCGCTACTCTAAAGTTTACCAGCCTGTCTTACCTCGAGGCAACCGTCGCCCGGTACTGTAGAGCAGGGCTATTCAAATATTGCCCGGGGACGCCATAACAAATGTGGTTTTCACCATTTCCTTCTAATCAGATTCAGACCTGGGTACAGCAAGTCAGTTTAACAACTAGGTACGCGAACTGTTTTTCAGCCATCCAGGGCTCTAACGTCGAGCCTATACAAATGGACTATTGGGACTCCTAATAAAGTGTGTCCCGTTGTTTGCATGTCTGTTTATCTAAGTGGACGTGGTGACATGTTGAAGGATGCATAATAGAACCTAATGAATGCGATCATCATCAGGTTTGAACCGTTCGTCCCATCTTCAGACGAGGATGGAACCATGTCACCTGCCTGTACAGATGATGTGTTCGAGGAGCATACGGAATCAGAGGTAGGAAATGGTCTGCGTGTTTCCAGTTGGCTTTTCCCCACATTGTTGACATGATAACATTTTGGTTACTACATGATTACATGTCTTCACTGTTATTCTACAGTGTGGAAAGGAGAAAAAAAAATACAGTTGACTGGTACTCTATATACATTTTTATGTATATGCTGTACACTGTATACACACACACACACACACATTATATTTGTCTTCATCTAGCCTGGGTGCAAGTCTTAGTGCCATCCTGCCATGTTCTGTGGGAATTGTTTGTTGTGATAGCAGCCACAGGAATCTGCTAAAGCACAGAGAGGCACTCAGGCTAACCTGGACCCTAACATAACCCTTGACCTTCTGAAAGTGTACATACCTGATGTGCTTTCAGGATAAGGTGAAAATAATCAGGACTAAACTGGAGAAGAAGTTAGTGGAGATGGAGAACTTTGCTGGACATCTGGAGGAGATCTTCCTTACTGTGGAGGTGCTAGAACCACATGTACTGACATGACCACGACATGAACAAGATATGACCAAAACATTAAAGTAATATGACCAAGACATGAACAATACATTACAAATACATTACAGTAACATGACCAAGATATGACCAAGATATGACCAAGTCATTAAAACAACATTTCCAAGATATTGTATGAGTGTGTAACCAGTTAAAAAATAAAATATGTTTCAGGAGAATTTCGGTCGCCGGGAACAACACCTGGAACAGCACTACAACGATGTTCTACAGACGTTGTCCCAGCGTTACGACGAGCGCACAGCCGCCCTAGGAGAGGAGAAGAAGATAAAGCTTGAGACTCTATACAACCAGCTGCTAGGCTGTGGACGAATGCTGGATGCCTCCAAGGACCTGATTGAGACCGCCCAGGAGCTGTACCGCAAAGAGGACAAGCGATTATTCCTACAGGTGGGTTGGGGTGGCTGTTTGTGAAAGACCTCTATGAGGTTAAGCTGTTGAATTGCCAGAGCATTTTAACATTTGGAAATAACTTTAAAAGGTTTTAAAGTGATCTTAATATTAGCAGTACATCTAATGACGTGTGTATTGTTTGTTTGCCACGAGCTGTATTGTAACTCAGCCTTTTCTGTCAGATGTTGGTTTCGTGAATCTTGAAATGTTAATAGCCACTAGAAAGTTGACTGTTTATGTTGTGACCTTTCCATTGACAGTCAGTCATGCCTACCATGAAGAGGTAAGGTACTAACAGAACTAGCCTGGGTCCAGATCTGGTTTAGCCTGGTTACACATCTGTTTTGGTTTAGTCCCAGATTGGTTTTAGTGTGGTTGCAGATCTGTTGGTGCACTTGCCAGTCTATCACTCATTGTGTTTGGGCTGAAAATTAGTGATGCGGAGTGGACATTATCTGACATACAGACTCACACTCAGGCTAGATCCATTTGGTCTGTTATCGTGGAGCAGGAAACTGTATGGGACGCTGTCTGTTGGGGTCCAGAATCATATAAGAATGTGTGGTGAGTATTTAAATGTGTGGTCAGTGCAAACTGACCACAAATAATCACCAAAATATAATTATTTTAAAAGCACAGATAATGTCACATTTCTTTTGGAATTAGACATCTTAAATAAAAAAACTGTTAAGTTGCACTGTCTATTTAACAAAGGAAAACACTGTTCTATGACCACTGACATTATCATAGGAGGGGTTGACAAGACTGGATAGATGCGGAACCCAGGCTATACCAAAGCTGTATATAAGACTGCCTGATGTGGCATGGTACTGAAGTGATCTTTAATAACTGTAAAGAACAGTGATATGCAGTGAACCCGAACAACAGCCTGGTATGTGTGTTTATACTGGATGTCATTTAAGGTCATCCATTCTGTGTTCAGAAACCAAAAAAACAGCATTTCCTATTTACCAGCCAATTTTACAATTTAAGATTAAACATTGTAGTGAATGTGTTTTGATGTGGATGCTGGTGTGTTGTCATAACTTCAATTTAATGAGCAGAAGGACGCCTGACACTAGATCCATGGTCATTTTTAGGTGCTTTCTGTTTAGTGTGTTGCAACGTTACAACATTTTCCAAGATGTGTTTTCCTGGCCCCACAGGCATCTGGCTGCCTCACAGGTCAGCTGCGTCATTGCCATGATAACTTCTTTGTCGTGGCACAATGACTGTTCACCTGGTCTGGCAGAGGAGAATGTAGAAATGTTATCGTTCATCAGTGTTGTGGATTAGGCAACAAGCCAGATGTATGTGTTCTATCAACAACCGTCTGAATGCTTCGACTGAATACGAGCCTGGCTTCTGACTGCTTGTCTAATGCAAATGGGTTTTCAGTGAGGGGTTTGATGGCTCTCGTATGTCTGTCCGGCCAGAATTCTTTTTTTTTTTTTTTTTGTGTGGTTGTTGAAGAATCCAAACCTGTGTTTTGGTGTTTGATGTTTTGTTTGTCAAATCAGAATTGAAGAGTTTGCGAAGGAGAAGCCTGAACTGAAACTGACAACGTCACTGGAGTTTGAAACGCCCCTTGCGGACCTCTCAGATGTTAGGACCATGATGGATTCCATCAACATAGTGCCAGGTCTGATCTATTTCACTCATTTCTTCCTGTGGAAATCCTCCAAAAAAATCCTGAGCACAAAAAGCCTTAAGCATCACGTTCATATCAACAAGTCTAATCAGCGATGTGTCTTTTTCACAGAAACCTGTGATAAATTGTCGATACGTCCACCTCACAACATAAATCCATCATTCGTTTTTTTGCAATTTTTACAAATACAGGCCAAAAATCCTCTGATCCCATAATTATATTGTTGAAATACTGATTCTGAATAAGTTAGTTAATTTAAAGTCCTGTTTCCCTCCTTGGTTGATTCTTACTTTCACGATATTTCATAAGATGTCACTATGCACAGCAATTCCATCATGGAGTCAAGCTGCGGCCCCTTGGAATTCACTCCACACAGTGTGTCTGTATAAGACGCAGTTAGCTAGGGGAGATTGGTTGCTTGGAAACAAATTACTTGGATGCAGAGTGAGGATGTTTTCTCAGAGGCTTTAATAACACTGGGAAACTGGAGTGATTAGCCAACACGTCCTAAGTGGTGCTTTCGTCCCACTGAAGTTCGACAGAATTGACGGGTGTGTCCCAAATAGACCCCTATTCCCTGTGTATTGCCCTTGTTACCTGTGCCTATACTGCTTAAGGATAGTGCTCCAGTAGAGTGGAAAGGACATCACTGGAGACTCCCACGTCCATGATGTTGACCTGCGTGTGGCTCACTTCACGCGGCTTAGTGGTTGGTTTCTCAGAATGTTCCGGCTACCAGCTGGACCCGGAATGTGTTGTCAACGTTCAACCGTCGGTCTTCAGACCCGCAGTGCGGTTCTGGCACAGTGTGTTGTGGTCAGGCGTCCCGGCCGCTGTTGGTGAAACATTGGGCGACTCGACTCCCAGTTGCATTGGCTCTATCGTCCGCCGTCCTGCTGACAACACTTGTCCCGGGAACTAATGCTTTGAGCACCCCTCCCCCCAGCTGACTTAGACCGCCGCGGCCTCCCATTTAGACCTTGATTTGATTGCGTCGGAACGGTGTCCTAACGGAATGGTCTGTGATGTGTCTCCAGCCCCGTCCGCTCCGGTCGTCAACCCCCAGGTGGCTAACTCCGCGACGCAGACGTCTCTGCGTGTGTGCTGGAGCCTGTTCTCGGACGACACCGTGGAATTCTACGAGCTCTACTACAGACCCGTCCTGGAGGACGCCCCGGCTGCGGAATGCGCCGAGGCACCCGATGGTAACAACATGTGGACCCAGAACCAGCAGAATGTACCATTCGGAGCATAGAATCGGAACATGTATAACATAGAAATTGAACTTACAGTACAACTGGAAGCTGAATAGCATTGAATAAGGACGTATAATCAGAACATAGTGAGTTGGACCCAGCCACTGCCTCCAGTACGCATACAGATAATGCTGCAGCATGTTGAACTTTATTCATTAAGCATTTTTACTTATAATACTAATAAGTTAAGGAAAAAAGGTTTCTGTGGAAATATCATATCAAGATAAAGATGAAATAAGGATTCAGAGATGAATTTGAAAAGGTAACAATGGTAAAATAACACCACTAATAACATTCTGTCTTACTGCTATTTGAAGACTATCTTTCCTACTGTCCTGTACCAGTAGAAGCATGACGTCCTGAAAACAAACCCTAGCGGTAATATTGTGAATGAAATATCTGAGTTTGGCTTTGTTTCAGTGTGTAAGGTGAAGGTGAAGGAGACCCATTGTTTTGTTGAAGGCCTGCGGCCGAATGCCCAGTATGAGTTCTGGGTCACAGCTACCAACACCACAGGCATCAGCCCTGCCAGCGAGAAGGCCGTCTACATGACAGGTAACGCCCGACCCGGTTACATTCAAAAACCCCAGGGGCTTGTTACAGGTAACGCCCCGGCCCTGTTACAGGTAACATCCTGAGCATGTAACACCTTGGGCCTGTTACAGAAAAATTTATTATTGGATCACATTAAATTTGAGAGTGGGATTGGTGATTCCCAGATATTAGTCCAAAAAGGTTCCCTGTCTCTCATTTTAACTTATTCTCTTTCTCTTACCCATTCCACCACTATTCCTGTCTTCTCCCTCTCCAGTCCCCTCTCCACCAGTCATCAGAGAAAGGGAGTGTAGCAGCTGTCCAGAGGCTGCTCTGATTCGCTGGGAGTCCGGAAACACCAACCCAGTTGAATCCTACACGGTGGAGCTGAGTGAGACAGGCACCGACGGAGAGGGTGGAGTCACTGAGTAAGAAACAGATAAAGTCTCACACACACACGCTTACACACACACACACGCTTACAAACACACAGTACACATGCTGAATGGGATTTCAAATCCACTTTTTGAGTTGACTTTATACCTGAGTATTTGACCCATTATAGCATCGTTTCATCAATTAACTTCCTGTGGGTCATTAGGATCAGTGAGTCAATGTCCAGGCTTGTCAAAATTAAAATGGTGGATGCCTTCAATGTTGACGTCTGCGGTAGTACACCCATTTTCCATTTATGTCCTTCAACAATGTCTGACCAATCCTGTTCTCGGTTGGTTGATAATGTGATTGGCTCTCCCTGCTGATCCGTAATGTGATTTGTGGTCCCTGCAGACATGTAACATGATTTGTTTTCCCTGTAGGTCCATTGTGGCTATTCCTACCTGTGAGTGTCTGATCCAGCTGGAGTCGGGAAGACAGTACAAGATCTCCGTCAGGGCTGTGAACATCGGGGGGCCTAGCAACAAGAGCGAGGCCATCTGCGTCTCCACTACCGGTGAGAAGAGTCTCCGATGATACGATCGATTTACAGTATGAGGCAGAGGTTGTTACTTCACAGTCGCTGTGTGTGTGTGTGTGTGTGTGTGTGACCGTGCGTGTACGTAGGAACCGTCTTCCACCTTCTGCCCGACACAGCCCACCCCTGTCTGTCCCTCTCCGAGGACGGTCTCTCCATGTTCTACGGAGACGAGGAGCTGCCGATCTCTGCGATGACCTTCGACGATAACACCTTCGCCAGGTAACCGACCAGACGCCAGCGGAGGCGGTGCCGACGGGTGTTTTGATCCCGGCCCTGGCAGACTCGGTGTGTTGTGTGTTCGCGGCCCAGGTGTGTAGCGGTGCTGGGCGACCTGATCCCCGTGCGAGGCAGGAGGTACTGGGAGGTGGAGGTGGAGGAGGCCACGGAGTACAGGATCGGTGTGGCCTACGAGGACACCCAGAGGAACTCCTACCTGGGTGGAACCGACTCCTCCTGGTGCATGAGACACGTCCTGACCCCGTCCAGGTGAGACCCCAGACCCCTGATCTCGTAACTGACAACCCCCAACCTGGCATCAATTCCTACTAGGGGAGAACAAAAGCACGCTGGGCACGGGACATGCTTCCTCCGTCCAGGTAACAATCCCAAACTCTGGACCTGGAGTACCACAGGGCGCAGGCCTTTGCTCCAGCCCATCCATCACACAGGAGGTTTTGAGAATCTGAGGGAGTTGGAGCAGGTGTGTTTGTGCTGGTGTGGAACAAATGTGTGCATTCACCCAAGTCAGACCGGAGTGGGGGGGTGAAAAAACCCCACTGTTTGTGAAGTTCTATACTGGGCCTGTCATCTAATCTATGTGACAAACCAGGGAGTCGGGAAACTGCGTCTCAAACCGCCCCCTAAGCCCTCTGTAGGGCACTGAACACATTTGAATGCCGTTTCATCTGGGTTTTGGCCTGGAAGTGCTTTACATCCTGCTGACATGTCAACACCACGTCTCCCTGGAGGGAGAAGTATGCTTATCTTCCCCAATGGGACCAGCACACACATCACACCACACACACACAGACACTTTAAAAAGTAGGCCAGCCAAGGATATTCACGGTCATTAAAATATCTCTCCCGTTCCTACAGCGAGATAGCAATATGTTGCGATCTACTCGCTTCTCCTCAGTTTTCGCCCCCATAAATCATGCTGCATCTCAGGCAGAACTGAGAAGTCAAGATTAAAAAAAAATAGACCAAATAATATAATTTCCTTATAGCTAGTTTCCATAGCAACTATACCTGGCCCTGTGCAGGTCTGTGGAACTGTCACTGAGACATGTCAACATAGTGAGTTTCAATGTGCCGGAAATGCGTATGCCTGTGTGTATACCCTCTGCCTACGCGGAACCTGACAGTACACACAGCCCACAAACCCATGCTAATCCTCCTTTGAATAAAAGCCCTTCTCTGGAAACTAACAGCGTTTGATTTGGCACAGTGAGACTCGACAATTCACATTCTGCATCTGTGATGCTTGAAGTTTGAACTGCCGGGGCTCATGAAGTAGTTAAGCGTGAGATCAAGGATCCGATTTGATTGGTCAAAATACCAATGGGTGTGAACTAAAACATAGGAGGGTTGAATCTGTCAAAACCCAAATTGAGATGTTAAACCCTTGATATCAAACACATCTAAAAGTAACGCTCTGAAAGGGTAATGTAACAGTGATGCCATTTCTGTCTGAGCTGTTTTAAGTGGAAAAGTATCCCAGCGGAGGTTAGGCACAAAAGACCAACTGCTGATCTCACCACGGTGATTTGATTAGAAAACATAATTCAGCTGGGTCAGGGAATGGGCCACAGACCATCGGTTCTCTGAGTTGTTTTCTAACACACAGACTATAAAACTGAGCATTTAAACGACCACCAGACACTTAAGTGTATTTTAGAAAACAAGATTATTTATTAAATGCAATTGCGGGTGACAGTTTATTTGGAGAGTCATGCTGTAGATGCTTTACATACTGCCAATAACACCGCCATTTACTATCTAATAAAACAAACACTGACACTGGAAAGCATTGACCGTTTCTTAATTGTTTGTTGATGGTATGAACTCCCATCAAGAATCCAAAGCAGGTTGTCTAGCCCAACCAAATAGAGTGGCCCTGTTTGGGATGTTAGTCATTTGGCTCACGCTTCCAGCATTCAAGTTGAGTTCTAGTCACAGGGCTCAGGAAGGGCTGGATGAGCCTATTGGACGCTGGGGATGTTTAGGTGGCTGTGACGAGACGAACGGCCATGTTAGATGTTCAGCCGGGCCCTCTGGGTAAACACCCCTACGACCGGTGACCTGTGACCTTCCTGGACCCGTTGACACAACCAGTGTGAAAATCTAAGGCTGCAACGGGACTTCAGCTGTATTTAGCTTTTCATTTTACTAAGGCAATGCTGACACACCTTTAGACGGCTACATGTGAGTGATTCTTCATGATGCTTTGCTGAACAAGATGATCTCCCCTTTTCTCCCCCCTCTTCTATTCCGTCTCCGTCTAGACGCAAGTATGTTTGTGACACCTTAGTCTTCTATACCATGTGTGTAGAAGTCTGTAACACGTCCTCCCTCTCCATTGCCCACCATTTGTACTCTTCATTCTGTCCCCCACGTCTATCCTCCTCCCCCTCCAGACACAAGTACGAGTTCCTCCATGGCGGCTGGAGCCCGGACGTTCGGATAACGGTGAACCCAGTGCGGATCGGGGTCAGCCTGGACTACGCCAAGGACACACTGTCCTTTTTCAACGCGGACCTGGAACAGCACCTTCACACGTTCCACTGCAACTTCCTGGGCTACGTTCAACCCTGCTTTGCTCTCGACAACCCTGGGACACTGACCGTCTGTAATGGGGTCACCACCCCCTGGTATGTCCACTTCGTTTGAGCCACCCTGGCACCAGACACGCTGACAGGTGTTGGGCACAAGGGAGCGGTCTGTTAATGTCTTTTCAGTTCCACACCTCAACCTGATATTACTGTGTTATAGCTCCATGTCATGCGGAATAAATGGGGGGGAAAGAAACTTTTCAACAGTTTGTCTTGGTCACCCCCCCCCCCCCCGAGAACATATGGAACATTTGTGTGATGCAATTTATTTAGGCTGGCTACTGCATTGGCTGTCATTGCAAGCATTTGGAAAGGCAAGGAAGTAATTTTATACCCAGAGATGAAAAGTCACTACTGGATAAATCACAGTTTGCCCTGAATCCAAATGACATCTGAGTCCTGTGACACAGGGGAGGGGAGGGGGAAAGTCACACTCATTCATTTCCTTATCCTTTTATTACAGTATTCCATGGGAACAGATTCACACCATTTTTCCATTATATACAATATAATAGTAATAGTCAATAGGTGCAAAGCAGGTTGGAGAGAACAAGCACCGTAAAGCAGGCTCAGTCATGGATGGACAACACCACAAGCTTTTAAAAACTTAAAAATAAAACTGTTACCTTAATGAAAACGGGTCTTTATTAACTGTGATAACATGATACTGTAGCATGCCTGTGATTCTGGCCGCAGGGCCGTAGCCAGGCAAAACTCTGGACCAAGGCGCCACAGTAGAGCCCTCAATGGTGATAGCAGAGATATGGGGACTCTGACCAACCACTGATCACTGCAACCCGGAATCTAAGTGAACCGCAGGGGGAGGGGGGGGTTATGAGTTAGCGGTCTTACTGCTCCCACGAGTCCTCTCCTCTTCCTCATCAGAGGAGTCCCCGCCGTAGGGCACTAGGCAGGAGGAGTCCACGCCCCCCCTGCCATACGGCACCAGGCCCGACGAAGGCGTCTCCGCTACCTTGGTCTTCTTCACTGGCGCATCCTCGGGAAGAGCTGTAAGGCAAAAACACATGCGAGAGAGAGAGAGAGCACGGCGGGGAGCGAGAGGGAAAGAGCGGGCACAAGGAGAGCCCCACGCGCGTTTGAGTCGGTTTGATCCACAGCAGAACAATCAGAGAGACACACACCAGGTGACATCCATGTTAGGCACCCACAGGTCCGTGTGGAGGAGACATGTGGAGACAGAGAACACAAAGAGGAAGACAAAAGAACACATACAGGAAGTGACCGTTAGCATGGCACAGCCAACTGGAGAAGCTCATCTCACACCATAACTCCAACTGGGGAGGCGCCATCTTAGAAAACACTAGAACCTCATCCGGGTTTAAATGTCTGCCCCCTCAGGCATCAAGTACAGTACAGTACAGTACAGTGGTGTGTGTGTGTTCGTGTGTAAGAGGCATACCGTGTGATGCGGGGATGCTGGGAGGTTGGCTTGGCGGGACCAATGGTACTGCTGTCTCTCTGGGTCTCTTCCGGGCCACAGGGCCAGGGACCACAAACACAGGGGGAGGTGGAGGCATCAACACCCTGCAGAAGACCAGAGGCTGCATTTAGATCAGCGCCAGGGCCACAGGACGCCTGTGTTCCTGAATGCAACATTCATGTCCTCTGCCAATCACATGCACATTTAAGTGATGAACTGCATTTAGATCAGCGCCAGGGCCACAGGACGCCTGTGTTCCTGAATGCAACATTCATGTCCTCTGCCAATCACATGCACATTTAAGTGATGAACTGCATTTAGATCAGCGCCAGGGCCACGCCACAGGACGCCGGTGTTCCTGAATGCAACATTCATGTCCTCTGCCAATCACATGCACATTTAAGTGATGAACACTGCTTGTGGGAGTTTTTAAGAGACATTAACAGAAGTTTTAAGCTTTTATAAATTCGGTGCCATTGTGCAGAAAAGTGAACGTACCACCCAGTATCCCCTTTTGAAATTGAAGCACTTAACTCTTAGTTAGATCCTAGCCTATGCAATGTGCCATGCTCTAAGTTTCAGAAGGGGTGTGGTCTGTGCCGATTACAAACCGTTCAGGCTGTTCCAGACTGGGACCAGTTTGTGGAGGAAGAGCTGGAGCCGTCGCTCTCGCAGAGGGTTCAGGCAAGCCGCTGTCAGGCTGAGGAAACACAGGCAGACTGTTAAGGGAACAGACCAACACTTGGCACACCCATGTGCCATCAATACCAATCCAACATCCGCGAAAACATTCCTATGGCTTTAACCAGGACATTCGGACAACCCTGTAACACTAGAAACGCTCCCTGGCAGTTTCAGCTCACCAGAGGGACCTGCTTGTCCACGGTCTCCTCATGGAAGCGTCGTTTGGGGCTCCCTGTCTGGCTGGACATCGACGCGTCCCCCTCGGTCTGGTCACTGCACCCAGGGTCCTGAAACGCCAAGTTTAGACCCAACCAATGCTCAGTGTAACCCCAGACACACGCACGCACTCACCCCCCCTCCCCCAAATGTACCAGCCACCAGTAACACAGGACTTCAGCTCAGCGGGCAACGGATGCTCAGAATGCGCGGGAACATTTTCTTTTTGCGTCCGCCCGCCCATCGTCTGGTGCAGAACCATTCCTGAGCACGTACAACCCCCCACCCCCCCCCCACCCGAAGACACGAGCCCAGTCCCTACCTGCACGAGGTATGGGTGCGTCGTCCTGGGACAGACCGGATACTGAACCATAGCCTGAGAAGATGGAGGGTTTGTCGACAGGTTAGATTGACAGGGCTGCTGACCAATAGCACCACTACTCCAATAGCCAGCGGCGGGTCCAGGCGCCGAGGGGTAGCCGGCAGAGGCAGCGTGGCCCCCGGACAGCCCCGTCCCGTTACAGCTCGGCGGATAGCCGCTGCCGAACCAGCCCTGGTTAGAGTAAGTGCTATTAGCTGGGTATCCGTGAGCTGGGAATGCTGAAAGGAAAGTACAGGAGACCAGGGTTAATGGGCGTGGCCAGAGTGTGGCCAGGGCTTCATTCACAGCAGGGGCTAACGCAGGACCGCCCAACCCTGTTCCTGGGCAGAAAACCGCCCCGCGGGCCCTCCCAGACACCAGCGTGGCGTGACAGAGAGAAACAATTGGCCCGCGGTGTGTGTGTGTGTGTAATGCCGTCACCGGGGTCAGGGGAACCAACGGGACCGCAGTACAACAGGGTTGGGCAACTCTGGTTGAATGGACGCCGGGCTCAGGTTTATGATGGGGATGCGGTGGTTCACACCAGGACCCGTTAACGGTGCTGGTTGACGTTGTGACACCAGAGAGAAAGGGATTCTCGTATGACTGTAGCTAGTAGGGACACCCTGGGAGTTCAGAGGGAACCCTGGAAACAACGCCACGTAGTATCTACAACTAGGTAATATGGTCACTTTAAGAGCGTGCCCAGGTCTGTGGCCACGGGGCTTATGGGTAGTTGTTGGTGTGCGTCTTACATTGGGTGGAGCCGGTCACTGTGTAGATGGACACTGCGCGGGCGTGTTCAGCTCTCACCTGGACAGCAGAGGGACAGAAAAACTAGTGAGGCTGGTGGAACTTTAGGAGCGAGTGAGTGTGAGAACGAGGAAGAAATGCAGTAAAACATTGTGAAATCAGTCATACAACCAACGTAACAAAACACTGGGTCAAATCTGCACAGTGAGAATCAGAAGGCCAAAGTCAGGGTGTGAGTAGGGCACAGAGCGTGAGTAGGGCACAGGGCGTGAGTAGGGCACAGGGTGTGAGTAGGTGCAGAGCACTCCAGACCTATCACTGGAGGTCGGGTGGTTCACACTACTGTTTCCTATAGGAGGCGGGTATCAGTGACAACTATATACTCTTCCATAGTTTCACCTTCTTTAACCTCCAAACACTTGACTGCATTTGTGACAGGGGCAGGTTACAATGTCCACAGCACGTGGGTTTTCACAACAGCATGGACATATTTAAATGGACACGTATGACCTCATGGGCGACAGGCAGCTTACTTACGGTTTCCAGCAGGCTCTCTGTGAGCTTCTTTGCTGCCTCCAGCCCTGTTGAGTTTGGGTGGCTGAAACAGACAACATAACAAAGAACAATCAGACTGACACCAAACAACTACACAACTCATGAACCTCTCAGACCCTAAAACAAGACTCAACCGTGGACGATGAAGACAGCAGGATGACAGCCTGGCACAAAACCACTCCTGTGACACCCTTGTTTAGCTGTCACTGAGCGGGTCTCTCCACCGTACCCCTTCAATTGAATGAAAAGACGCAATTCCACTCACGAGACCTGGGAGTTTATCTTAAACAGCGCACGGGCCTAGGGACTAAAACGGGGCTAGGGACTAGACGGGGCTAGGGACTAAAACTGGGTCTCACCTGATGTAGACGTAGAGCGGCTCGAAGGACTCCCGCCTGGAGGCTTGTTCTATGTACCCGGATCCTTTCCCCCGGAGGAAGACCCGCGCCCCGGTCTCAGTCTGGATGTGGCCCAGGTAGGTCCCCCCGGGACCCTCCACCTTCTCGTTCACATTAAACGACGGCAGTGCCTGGTCCAGACCCACAAAGATCTTGGCGTGCACAAAACTCTGTTAGGAGCGATGGGAGAGTTATACGAGACAGATCCGTAGGTACTGGGGTCACGTTTGTTAAGAGCACACTGGAGAAAACCATTAAACTGATGTCGGTCCATCAGACACCACTGGTTATTATAGTTGCCCATAACTATTTCACTGATTAGGGTGCATTTACTACTAAACTGCATGATTATTTCAACCAGCTCTTAAAATGCATTCACTTACTGTAAGTCACTCTGGATAAGAGCATCTGGCTAATGACTTTTTGCTACACATACTATTCTTCCAGTTCACAGACAAACAGTTACACACTAACTGATATACAGCCGCGTGGACTTTCAAGGGCTTCCTACAGAGCAGCATTGTAAGCGGCAGCAGCAGTAACCATGGTGATTGACTGGTACACCAGGCTGTTCTCTCCGCTGGGTTACTCTAGGAGGTGGGTATCAGTGAGAGTCACACGGTATCAAATGGCCTCACCTTCTATCACCTCCAGCTATGGGACTTGGTTATGGAGACATCCCTGGGGGAGGTGGGGCTGAACCCAGGGTCCAGTGAACTTACCCCTTGGTGAGGAGCGGTGGGCCGGTGGCCGTGGGGCATTGGGGGATTGACGCTGGGCATTCTGGGTATGTGTGGATGGGGGGCCGCCACGGGTCGAGGGGGCTGGGGGTAGATGGGCAAGGGGGGCATGACGGGTCTCAGTTGGGACCCCAACGCTGCAGCAGTCCTCAACACATCCTCGGAGATTATCTCCTTTATCCTCAGCACTGCCTCTGAAAGAACCAGGAAGTAGACATAGGGAGGGTCAAAGTGGAGGTCACCGACACAGGAATAACATCCTGAGATCAACATTCCCAGTCCAAAAGACAAGCGTTTCAGTCATCCAACTTCAGTTATATACTATGGAATTAATGTAGTGAACAAAAGTATCCACGTATCACAACTACTGAAATGAAGTGGCAAACAACCGACAAAAACAAAAATGGCTGGATGAAGAAGAAAGGTGTACGAGTACAGACTAGGCTGTGTCAGACTGGACAGAAGGGCTGTACTTACTATTCACCTCTTCTTGACTCTTTCCCTGGACGTGCAAATACAAAGGCCTTTCTCTAAATAAAGAGACGCTGTTAGAGGTCCACATGAACGGGGAGAATGACAGTCAAACACAGTGATATCTCAACTGGATACATACACTCCTTTTCCATGGGACTTCTCTGCATTGCTCATGTAATGACCCCTGGTCGAGACCACCGCACCGCTGAACTGACGGATCTGAAACAGCAGCACAGAAACATTTCAGCCAGCTTGGTTAACCCAAGTCTTTTTTCACTTCAGACTGAGAGTCGTGTGTCATTGGCTCATTTGAACTCATTTTGGTTCAGGGTTGACACATGTTTGTTCCATTCCCCTACTCGTTCTGTGTACAAGGCCAACCAACAGAAACTCGCCCCGACAGACTGGAAGACGGGTCTACCGTGACTTCCCATCAGTGTTCCCCAAACCATTTAAATTGGACATCACAGAGAGGATGCCAGGAATCAAGCAAATTAGCTTCACCTCCTCCTGTGTTTTTCCTTTGGTGAGCAGGTTCCTGCTGTTGATGGGCACGTCGTTTATGTCAACCTCCGTCACCACGGTCTCATCTCCTCCACTGACAGCTGGCAAACATACAGGGGTCTGTGGGCAATACCACTATAATTTATGTGCATGACATACACAAGTGACAAACGGAGTTAACATAGAAACAGTGTAAAAATGTGCAATCAAGGCTTGAAAACCAAGTGGATTCAATACACACACAAAATAATTTTAAAGTCTAGTATATACACAAGTTGTGATTTCTAACAAGAAAAAAGTATTCATCAATGTTTTTAAGTATTTTTACCAATAATTTCTGCCTACTGGAGGAGTGAAATGTATGATTCCCTGCACAATGGGAAAAAAATAAACACTTGCGCACCTTCCCAGGAAGTGGAGGGGGAACCATCAGTTTTCCCTTGGCCATCAGCATTGCATTAATCTTCGCAGCCATGGCGGCAGCCATCTCCACACCACCACCCTGCGTTGCAGGCAGATCCCTCTGCGGGGCATGGAGCCCCAGGGGACCGGCAATAGGTTGCTGGCCTGTCGGAGGGGTAGCAGTGGCCGACGTGCAAGACGAAGCCGTCACCACGGCGGACGCAAATCCTTGCATGACATCTACCCTTGTTTTGGGCTGAGCTGGTTGATCCCATCTGCTACTGCTGGTTAGGCACCTGAACAGACAGCCAGAAGGGTATCAACGCAAAGTGGGTTGCCACAATAGCTAAAGTCGTGATGCACTTGATATCCGACACCTACCGTCGAATCTGCCCGACTATCACTAAATATAACGCATTCTGGATTAAAGCGTTGTTGTAATATTTTTTAAAGGGTAAAAACTTGACTACATTTCAAAGTAGTCACAAAATAGTCTAATTAGTATGTTCAAATAAGGTAACGGGTCAGCTCGCTTCGCAAATTACCCAATTTGAAGCTCAGAACGACTCCACCATGCGCCAACGCCAGCTACCTAGTTAGCATGTTTGTAGCGTTAGTAGGCCTCGGCATTCCCTTGTAAGCTTTTCTGGCCTGTTCCTCTACAAAATAATCTTGGAGGGTAGTATCAGCGGGTAACCACAACTTTAGAGAGACCACTTTCTTGACCCTCCAGAAACTAGCAATAGTACATGTAATACTACCGTTAACAAATAAGAATGTTAAAACATTTTAAATGCGATAACGTAACGGAGAACAATTAGTTGTAGCAAGCAATGATCAAAGCTAGCTATGACAAAAACAACAAAGTGCTTGATCGGCGATTTAAATTAAATGTAACCATTATATTAAATATATTACCTACATTTTTTCCCCCTGCATTAGAATATAAACTAACCATGGTTGGCTATTGTAGCTAGGTAACTATCAAACAAAAAACGTAGTTGACCACATTAGCAAGCCACTTATGTTAGCAAGAAGCTAGCGTCTGTAAAATGCTACTAGCTAGTTAAGCTACCCAAAATAACGAAACCTTTTTTTTAATTCATATTTTAGAACGGTTCATGGCGTCAGATATATAACACTCACGGTGTCTGCCCGGTCATCCCCGAAGACATAGCAGTTCAATTTGCTAAGGAATGTGTGTCCAAGCTCCTCAACGCTGATTTCGTCCTCATTCCACAGCACTCTGATCTGGTCGAAAAGGCGGTTGCCGGCGGACGTCGAAGGACAGGCCGGATATTCGTTACACTCGTAGAGATAGATAGAGGATCTCTGTGGTCGGTAAGTAAAAGAACACGTTGACTATTTAATATATAGGGGTTTTGTGACTCCATCAGAGTTTTTCGTAAAGATTGGCATTTACAACTAACTAGTTTTACCATTAGTTTTTCATACTGGCCATCAGAGGTAATCAACCAATTCATTTGACTTGTAAGTAAACATGCCTGCATATGACTGTAAATAACGTGGCTTTATATTTTTTCACAGAAATCACCAAATAGCAATATGCACACCATTTTGCTTGACATCTTAGATGAGGTAGAATTGACTTGTGAAAATGTAAGCCTATAATGTTAATATATGGTCCCTAGGCCTTCTAAATGATCAGCAACATTCACGTCAATGTGGTCTGGGCACACAATCCCGTTTCCAAAAAATAAAATGTAAATGAAAACAGATTACCATTATATGCACATTTATCTCTATATGTGATTAATTGAAAATAGGACAAAGACAACACACCAAATGTTAAAATCTTACTGTCTTGGGAAAAAAAAAATCCATTTTGAATTTGATGCTTTGATGCTTTTGATTTTTCAAAAAAGTTGGGACAGGGGCATAGTTACCACTGTAACCTCTTTACAATGATCTTGGGAACTGAGACCAATTGCTGTGGTTTTCAAAGTGAAATGTATTCCAATTCTTGCTTGATATAAATTTTTTCAATGGGCACCAAATATTTTAAAACGGTGACAGGTCAGGACTGCAGGCAGGCAAATTTAGCACCCACGCTCTGTTACTATGGAGCCATGCTGTTGTAATATTTGCAGAATGTGATTTGGCATGGTCTTACTGAAATACGCAGGGCCTTCCCTGAAAAAGACATTGTCTGCAATGCAGCATATGTTTCTCCAAAAGCTGTGAATATTGTTCAGCATTAATGGTGCCTTCACTGACGTGCAAGTCACCCATGCCATCACAGATGCTGGCTTTTTAACTGTGCGCTGATAAGAAGCCAGATAGTCCCTCTCCTTTTTATCCGGGTGACAGTATCCATGATTCCTAAAAATACTTTCACCTTTGGATGCGTCAGACCACAGGGCAGTTTTACACTTTGCCTCAGTCCATCTTAAATTAGCTCAGAATCAGCTTTATTCGCCAGGTATGTGTACACATACAAGGATTTGGCTCAGGCCAAGAGGTGACAGCAGTTCTGTTTCGTGTTTATGTAGGGTTTCTTCTTGGCTTGGTAGAGTTTTAACGTAGATTTGTGGATGCAATAACGTACAGTGTTCACAGACAATGATTTTCTGAAGTGTTCCTAAGCCCATGCATTGATTTCTACTAAAGTATCGTCTCTGTCACTAATGCAGTGCTGGCTCAAAGAGCACGGCCATCCAAAACTGTTTTTTGGCCTTGTCCCTTGCCTACAGTGAATTCTCTGGATTCTCTGAATACTGTAATGATATTATGTGCTGTAGAAGATGAGATCCCCAAACTCTTTGTAATTTTACGCTGAGAAACGTTAAATTGTTGCACTATTTTTGAAATCTTATACTTTGAAATCCTTACTTCTGACAGACTCATCCTCTCTGGAATTATCATTTAATATCTAATCATGTTACTGACCTGTTGCCAATTGATGTAATCAGATGTGGGATATTCCAACAAGTTTAGTTTTAAGCAATTACGCAACTTTTCTAGTCTTTTGCAGCCTTTGTCCCAACGTTTTTGAAACGTGTTGCCGGCGTCAAATTCAAAGTGGGCAAATATTTTTCAAGAAATAATTACATTTTTCAGTTTCAACATTTTATATGTTGTCATGGTACTATTTCCAATTGAATATAGGATTTAAATGATTTGCACATCATTGCGTTCTGTTTTTCTTTAGATTTCACCTCAGTGTCCCACCTTGTTTGGAAGCAGGTTTGTGGCTAAACAACAGTCAAGGCTATTTGCATATCAGCAAAATTTGTTACACATGATGCAAACAGAGTCTAACCTCAACAAATGCTACAACATTCACATCAACCACACAGTGACAGCATAACTGGCATGTTTACATTCAAACATCTGATCGAGTCATGGTGGTGACATCTGGCGCACATGTTCTGGGACATGAGCCTCACTAACCCATGGGAAATCTCAGAAACCCTACCGGAAAACGAAATTTAACATCCCCTCAGGTGACAAAGTTCTCTGTCAACTACGACATTCAGCCAGACTGAGTAAAATTTACAGAGAAAATCTCAGAATTATTAGAGCAATCAACCGCGTCAAAGATCTTTCACACGTCAATGAACAGGGCTGCACAACGCTTCTCCGTGTTCCTTAAAGGTGTAACTGAAAACCCTAGTGGCTGCAGAATATGATCTATATCTGGGTCCAAACAAGACTGCCGGAGACGCTTCATGTGGAACTCGCACTGCAAAGACCCATGGCCAGCCAAGCCGCCAACCCGTCCAACCTAAACACCACATGTAGGCCGCATGACGCAGCATGGAGGACTGTCAGCGTAACTGTGTGTGACAGAGGCAAACAAAGTGACCGCTCTAATCTAGCTGAACACCAGCTTCACACATCCCTCGTATTGCCTCTCATGCTTTGTGTGTGTGTGTGTGTGTGTCTGTCTGTCTGTGTACATCCCTGTCCCAGTCTCTGTGTGAGCCTGTTTGTATGAGTTTCCAGTCTGAACTCCCACAATGCTTTTGGGGAAACATGTTGCCCTGTGCTGAAGTGAAGTTGCTTGTCGCAGGGAGGAGAATTTGATCCAACAGGAAGAAGTTGTGTTGTTTATGAGGCAAGGCTGGTATATGTTTACCTAATCGGATCAAGTATCTGGCTATGAATTACATTAAGGTTTGTAAAATGGTACTGTATACATGTGGCATATCAAGTGTCTGGAAGCCTGGAGGGGATATAAACCTATCAGATGCCTGGAGGGGATATAGACCTATCGGATACCTGGAGGGGATATAGACCTATCGGATGCCTGGAGTGGATATAGACCTATCGGATGCCTGGCGTGGATATAGACCTATTGGATGCCTGGAGGGCAAGTTACATAGTTCAGTTGACAGACTAGGCTGTTGTGCAATGTTAGTTTGCTCCAGCTGCGCCGCTGATAGCTAAAAGGAAGGACTGTGAGACGTCCCAGCCGGAGATGTTTTTCGGTTTATCAGAATCCCGTTACCACGGCAACAGCAGCAGACCATTGTGTCACCTACTGACTGGAAAACGGAACACAGAGCTGAGCAGTACAACTTCCAGACACCAAAACCTATTCTTCAGCCTAGTGAATGATTATCATAAAATCGCATATTCTATTTATTTTTAGGAAAATATAAAATGTTCTGGCAGTGGTAAGGCTGTTTGTTGATTGTAAAATGTTTTCTTTTGTGTCAGTATATTAGCTATTGATAAAAACACGTATGCAGGTTATAAAAATGCTAAATATATATATCTTTTTTTACAAATGTACCCATTACCAGAAACACTTGTTTTAGAAACATTGCAAAGCAACGTGGTTATTGGTCTAAATTTGTCAAGAGAAAGAAAAATTACCCAATTGATTTGTTGCTATCAAGCTATCCCTGCGGTCGGTGTACCATAAAGTACAACAGCCTCCGACTGTTAATCCATAATTCAGTGAGAATCTCATCTGTTGTCCCTGAGCCCTGACTTCTCTTACATGATAAGAGAAGCACGTTTCTGTCTTTGTAGAAATGCCATGTGAATGCCACCAACGAACATTCATTACATACCTTTACGCCTATAGTGTTCCACCTATCTACATCACTATAAGTGAAACATTTGATTGGTGGAACAGGTATGTAATTAATGTTCACTGGTGATCAACCTATATAGGGTTCTACTATGTAGATACATTTTGAAGTGTTTCTCTTGTTTGAGTAAAATAAAAGTTTGTTCGACCAAATTAGTATAAACATTTTGGTAAAACGTTTTTGCTGCTACCCAACTTGATGTTATAGTTATGGGTTACAGGCCTGGATTTAAAGAGGCAGCCCGCTTCTGGTAAAATAACAGACCAGAGTGGTCAAAAGACCAAAGAGTGGGAAAACAGAAATCATAACAAGGCTGCCTGCGTAATCTCAGACAGTCTTCCATTGACATTAAAGGGAAATTTTCCTTTTTTAACTTGATGTTAGATGGTTATATGGAGTATTTAATTTACTGTATAAATATTTTGTGTAATATTTGTACCTGCAGGCTACCATTCTTACCAGCAGGGTACGCCACTGCATAGTATGAATCTGCTTTCTATGGTCTGTCAGACTGTCATTCCCCATGACTGCTTTTACTCTGGCAGACCAAAACAGATGAGTTTTTAACATATTTTTAATTTCTATTTTGAGAGATCTGATGTGATCAATAGGCTTCATTTACAGACAACCCCTCTGGTTATAATATAATTTGTCAGGTAACATCTTCATGGGAAACCATTCATTCAAGATTAACAATTACCTGAATAGTTTTCTAACTTCACCTTTTTTCCATATAGCTTTTCAATTAATGTTTTGCCACAGAGATATCTGTACTTACTATAACATTTTTTGAAGTATTTTAGGTTGTATAAAATAAAAATAATAAAACGTTTTGTCTTTCAAAAACATGATTGAAGTTATTGGGTAGCTAAAAATGTAGCCATACATTGTGGCACTATTACATTTAATGATTACAACACTTTAAAGTAAATCATTTTGACCAAATGTTTTAGGTTAGGACTTGAGGGATCTTGTGGGCTTCAAACCACAAAGATGTGTGTACTCCATGAACTCTTGTATATCTCATGTACAAGCCTGTATGTCCAACCGGTCTTGCCATTGGTTTTTAAAAATCTGGGATAAAATGGAATATGTAAGTTACTGGTACCCAGCACAAACAATTGGGTTACTACAGACATTGTTGTGCCTCATCTTTCCTGGATCCTTTTACTCTGAGCAAAAACCCCATTTCAAAAGCAGTGGAGAATGTATTCTACTTGGGGACTTGGAAGAGCCATAGGAACACAGGAAAAACAGGAAGACTGTCCCACAAACAAAACGCAGAGCAATGGTATTTATAACACGTGTTGACATCACACTGTTGCGTGCAAGAAAACCTACACCTGCTCTTATTCCACTGAACCAGAAAAACTATCAGCATAGCTGTCAAATAAAATTACCAATGAAAGTATATAGGGGTTCCTTCTCAAGGAACTCCGGAGGGAATTCAGAAGGTTTGGGAGAAAAACCTGTCCTCCAGGTGATCAGTCTGACAAAATAAGTGCCAAAGCTGATACACTACATTGCATATTCCAGCAATGTATACATATTTTTTAAGTGTATTTAACAGCAGGCTCTGTATTTTCAAGTGGTGCGACAGCTCTGACTTGTTGTGTGCATTTCACCAGCCGTGTGTTTGTGCTCGTGTTGAGAGATTGAGTGCTTACAAGTGAACTTACTGAAAACCTCTCATTACTGAAAACGGTGCAACAGATTTATTGTCAATATTTTATTTTCCATTGAATAATTTCTAGTTTTTTCATTTTTTTGGTGCCTCCAGACCATTGGCTGTGAATCAGAAGACAAACGAACCCCCTGATTGAGTGTACAAATCCGTCTTAAAGAAACAAACATGTCCATTGGTCATTAACAATACACATCATCATGAACCAACGTTCGCTTATGTGTTATGGCAATTTCTTTTTAAATATATACTGTTTAAATAGGAAATAATCTTAATAAGCAACATTCTTTAACATATATTATTAGTATCCTAATTTGAAACCACCCTTGGGCAGAGCATATTCCCTGGGTAAAGTGACTTTTGTCCGCGTGTTACGAGGATCTCGGACAAATGGTCAAAAGTAGGATGACGTTGGTCAGAATCAAGTCAAAGCAAGCTGGTTTCAAGAAGACAGGGGAGGGGTGGGGGTGGGGGTGGGAAGACAGTGATAGACAATTCTCAGATCCTTCATTAATAATAGTCCTTCGCTAATAATAATAATAATGATATATTCTGCATCCCAAATGACTCACTATTCCTTCCTTGTCGTCCCCTGGTTTTGGCCAACGATGAGCTACAGGGAAAGGCAGGGTCACTTGGGACAGAGCGGTTGTTCCTCTGTTTGCGAGACTGAAATGTTCCTCCGCCAACTCAACACATTTCACAGCAGGTACCCAGATAGCTAATAGATTCTCATCCTGTCACTCCAGTGTAAAATTCATAGTCTATAAAAATATTGAGATTTACTTGAACATAACCATTTTTTTTCTCTCTGTTATTTAAAAATGTCCAGATGTCAGTTGCACAGTGGGATGTGTTGTACAAATGTTGTAGAAAATAAGGCAGTCTTTTTCAGTAGGACAAACCAGATACAAAAATTTCAAGAAAAATCATCTTTCAAGTCCAAACATTTTTCTTCTTCACAGATTTCTGCTGTACCGAGATGGCGTGCGCTCGTTCGTCAGTCGGTCAGCCGACAGCATTTGTTAAACCGACAGACAGGTGCAAATCAAGAGATTGCTGCAACAATGGATTGAAACACAGACACACACACACACAGACACACACACAGACAAACTCTGAGGTGATGGACAACACAGCTTACTCCCCATGTGAACATGGCGATTCCATCCACAGACTAACTCACTGACACAGACAGTAAAATGGTTTTGTTTTTTACAGTACAATACAGAAATGGCCATTCAAACTGGTACTGTACTTGTGAGTGAAAATAAAAAAGTTATGTTAATGTTTTCTCATGGATTATAATCATAATCATGGACAAGACTCCTCAATCTATACCATATTCATGTTAAGAAGTTTTGGCTTTTGTTTTAATCTTTTTGTTTTTCATCATCAAGAACTAATTAATTAATGTATTCATTATTTTAGTAGAGGATATGTGGAACATCTTAAACAAAATAAATAAATCAAATTGCCTGTAATTATAACCAGTCGTTGAGATGTCTGAACATTTGTGACTCTTGCCAGTGGCCTTAGAACAGTGAATGACCCCGACCCCTGAACCCCTGTGACAACATCGCGACCACCCGTGTCTCTGTATTTATCCCAAACGGCACTCTAGTCCCATTTTTAGGGCAGGACCTTTGACCTGTAAATGAGAGCACTATGAATGGGAATAGGGTGCTGTTCGGGATGTACACTTAATGTCTTTCAGATGGCCTTCCCCCCCCCCCCACCCCCGCTACAGGTCCTGTTAGTGGACAACGTGGTTGTGAAGGACAAACATGGAAAATACAGCAAGAAGAAAAAATAAAAGGTGGTGGGGGAGTGTATTTCAGCCTGGTAGCCTGTGGGAGGTTGAGGGTGATGTGGAGGGGGGCCCTGGAACACTCTGCACGCCGGTTACAGGTCCCATGTGGATTTCACACTGTGAGCTGGTCTCAAATGGCACCCTACTCCCTACATAGCGCACTGCTTCTGACTCGGGCTCCGTGGGCTTTTGCTAATTAAATGCTGTGCCCCGTGCAGGGAATAGGGTACCGTTTGCGTTGTAAACCGGGGCCACACGACCTCTCCGTCCGTCGATCCTCGGACAGCTTCTCACTGGAAGCGCCAGAGAGAGACCACCAGGTCCCTTCACGGTCCAGTTTGATGATGTGTTTCTCCGTAGCTCTACCAGCCAGAGAACAAGCTGCCTCTCTACAGAGAGATAACAGCATTCTCAGCAGAGAGAGAAGCAGGGAGAACCCGTGTGTGTGTGTGTGTGTGTGTGTGTGTGTTTACTAGTGGGACAGCGCGTCCATCACTAGTTTGGCTCGGAGAAGAACAGTCTCTGACGCCATCTTACGTCCATTTAGCCCACCAGGCACCGGTAGTTTAGAAGCACTGTGTCCATGTGTAAGTCCATTGCCCATCCTCAGGGCACGCGGTCCATGTATGAAGCAAAAGCCTAGTGTCGCTGCAGCTTGGCCCGTCCGCCTGCTCATCCGCGCCTCAGCGCGTGATGTCTGTGTCGGGACGGACGTGTGGACGCTCTGTGGCGCGCTACAGAAGCAGGAGAGCGGAGGCCCGGCAGCCGCGGGCAGAGCTGGGCCGGCAGGGAGTGAGAGAAGGGCCGCCCTGGAGGACAGGAACCAGGGAGGGGGCCCAAGGCCTGGTGTCCAACCCCATCTGTGCTCTCCTACTCGGGGGGAGGACGCAGGCTGTGCAGCTTCCGCTCATCCAGGCCCTTCCAGTACTTGAAGTTGTTGTCCAGGTGCTGCATGAGGTTAGGAAGGTCAGCAAACGCTGAGGAGAGAGGATGTTCGAGTGAAACAGCTGTACCTCTAGTTAAGTTACTACAGTGTGGGCCATGTCATGGTAATGTAGGCCGACATGACAGCGACGTGGCCTACAAACCCCTGTCCATGGAACGGCACTGGGGTGTGGATGAATGTCTGCAGGTCTTTGGCATAACCACTGATGGCATTGAGTCCCTCTTCACAGAACCAGAGATATTGAAGAACCCACTGACATCCACCATTGAGTGTTTGGCATGGAGTGCTTTCAATTTCAAACACAGAAACGTTGACAAGAAGCTTTTAAATAACATTGTCTTGATGCTCCCTGAATGGAAGCCCCCTGTCTCAGACAGGCTATGTGGTTATAAAATAGTCTGTGTAGCTGTAGAAAAGTCTTTGTAGTTATGAATTAGTCTGTGTAGCTGTAGAAATGTCTTTGTAGCTATAAAATTGCCTGTGTAGCTGTAAAATTGCCTTTGTAGCTATAATCTGTGGGTGGAACCAAACTGTAACTCTAGTTGTATTTGAAGCTAAAGCTTTATATTTGTATCTACAATCTATGTAGCTATAGAGTATGCAGCAGATAACTCACTTTTGAGAGCATTCTTCCTTTCACTACCTTCCGAGTAGTTACAGAAAATGTAATGCCACTGAAGACCAAACAAATATCAATGTTCCAAGCATTAAAAACACAGTTGGCCTGCTGAAGACCTAGTTCGGGTCAGGTTACTAATGAAAGTACTTACCATCCCAGGCGTCAAACATATCTGTGATGAAATAGTCTATGAAGGAGATCTGGGACTTAGGAATGCTGCAGGTGTTCCTGTCAAACACAGGCATGACCACTGGTAGATTCTGTCTCTTTTCCTCGTCAGTCTGAAACGCACAGTTTAGCACAGACGCGCACAGTTTAGCACAGACGCGCACCGGTTAGCACAAATAAGTAAGTCAGTGCAAGTAAAGAACAGACCAATCAAAACAGCCAAATGATTGCCGCGACAGTATGCTATGCGTTTCCCCAAGATGCGTCAGCCGACGGGTCCCCATTGAACGGTGTTCTATCGTTCATTTCAAACTGCGTCACATTTCATCATCTCTCCACTGCGTTGTTTCACCTGTGCAAAGTATTCTTCCGATATACGTCCGGCCCATTCTATACAGAGCTCCAGTGGTCGACATGGGTTGGAGATGTCGGCACACTTGATCAGCATGCGCTTGACAAGGATCCGGTTGTCTGGGGACGTTAGGATGCCTTTGACAGCTTCCTCGTCACACAATCCCTGAGGAGAGGAGACACGCGCAAACAGCGTTAGCGCTAGAAAAACACACAAGAGATACATAGTTTGACTACTAATAGCATTAGACAGCTCATCTACAGCATAAAAGGACTGAACCTTGAAGAAACATTTCTGTATTTCGTTTTTTGGCATTAAATGGGTGGGAAGCAGACAGAGTTTCAAGAATGCAACTGACATTGTTTTTTCAGATTTCTTCATGTGAGTTGTAATAAATTATTCTGAAAAGTCTAATGAGTTCCACAAAACATGAAATGCTCTCTGAAAAAACTTAGATTTCAGATTATTATCATTTTTTATAATTGTTCACTTAATATTACCTTATAGACAAATCAGTTTCAGAGATTATAATTGAGCCTAGTCCTAGAAAAAAATGTATGATCCATCGAGCAGTGTCTAGTCGTCCATCTGACAGACACTGAAGTCTTGATACATCTTGGAATGAATCACACAAGCAAGGTTAAGCTAAAAAACAGCAGCAGTTTAATCATGTTGTGTGAAACCAGTTGTATCAAAACGGCTGTTAAAACCAAGAAACACAATAGAAAAATATACTTCTTTAAAGCAGAAGTAGCAATGATTTTCCTTACAAAGGCCTGTGCGATAGTGCAGAATGGCTGTGCATTCCACATCCCCTTGAAAAATTTGGAACCAGACTGTAATTTCCCCCCCTACACTGATCCTCTTTCTGTCTGTTAACAGGCTAGGCAGACAATAGATTTGCCAGGCTAGAAGGCTACACTAAGCTAGGTGGCTAATATTTAAGCTATGCTAAAAGGCTCATAGAGTCACCAGGCCAGGAAGCTCATACACCCTAGGCCAAAAGGGGAAATAAAAACACTAGGCTTAAAGACATTGGTAGGCTAAGAGGCAAATTGATATGCTCATATTAAAGAGGTTAGGCTCATAGATATATTATTAGGCCAGGAATCTTCACTAAGCTAGAAGGCTAATAGATATGCTAAGTCAGTAGGCAGGTATATGTAGCATATACACTGATCAGCCATAACATTATGACCACTTACAGGTGAAGTGAATGACACTGACGAGCTGGTTATCTTAGCAGCTGTCAGTGGGTGGGAGATATCAGGCAGCAAATGAACATTCTGTCCTCACAGTTGATGTATTAGAAGCATGATTAACCCGAGCAATATGAGCGACTTTGGCCTGGTCTGGAAAACTCATGGTACCAGGATGCAGTATGGGAAGGAGGCAAGTCTGCTGGGAAACCTTGGGTCCTGCCATTCATGTGATTTTTACTTTGACACGTACCACCTATCTAAGCATTGTTGCAGACCATTTGCAACTTTTGGCAATGGTATTCCCTGATGGCATTGGCCTATTTAAGCAGGATAATGTGCCCTGTCACAAAGCAAAAATGATTCAGAAATGGTTTGAGGAACACAACGATTTCAAGGCATTCACCAGATCTCAATCCAATCGAGCATCTGTGGGATCTGGTCCGATCCCCACCTCACAACTTATTGGACTTAAAAGATCTGCTGCTAACGTCTTGGTGCCAGATACCACGGCACACCTTCAGAGGTCTGGTGGAGTCCATGTCTCGACGGGTCAGGGCTGTTTTGGCGGCAAAAGTGTGACCTACACCATATAAGGAGGTGTTCTTAATGTTATGGCTGTTCGGTGTAGATACGCTAGGCTGGGCAAGGACACTAATATGTTATGTCAGGAGGCTAGGCCGAAACCACCTGAAAACTGCATCAGAGTTGGCTATCTGTTCATGTGAAGTTTGCCCTGGCAGGCTACGCTACAACAGAAAGCTACATTAAGAGTCCGGACTACATGCTCGGGCCCCTGGTGTGGAATAACTTTGATACTCTTGAAAAGCTAGATTTTCATAACTTCTGAGAAAACAGGCCAAGACTCTAACCTACTAGCTTCACCTGAAAGCCAGTTGCAGCATTGTGGGGCAAGGACAGATGACAGTTTTGACTGGTCTGAGAGGCTGCTGCTGTCCACTCACGGTGGGTGGCCAGTAGACCAGAGGTGGCAGAACAAAGAGCTTGGGGAGGGACGTGGGATTTGTGGAAAGATGATACAGAATTTCTGTATTGCGTGATCTGGTGCGTGCTATACATTAGTGGGGACCCAAATGCATGGCGCCCCTGACTACGTAAAGCACTTTGGATGTATGGAAACTCACTACGTAAATCGAAAACAAATATTATTACACCACTTACTTCCACACAACTGATCACATCTGAACAGAAATCAGTCTACAATACTAATAATTGTTCATTTTCTTTCTTTTTCAATGTCTTCACTGTCTTTTTCTCGCCGTTTCCATCGTCTCACCCCGTTCTCCTCCAGCGCAGCCAGCGGCTTGTTGATGCTGTTGACAAACTTGTTGACGTGCTCAAAGTGTTTAGTCATCTCCGTGGCTAGGACCATGTCGATGATGGCCTGGCGCAGGGTTCGGTACTCATTCCTGGGGGTGGGAGGGAGCGAGAGAGGGGGAGAAAAACAGAAAGGATGGAACAGAGAGACACGATCATGTGAAAATGAGTGAATAAATGTGTGGAAAGCCCCCCCCCCGAACCCCTGAACAGTTCTTGCCTTCAGAATGCAACAGAGGACAGGCATGGAGGGATGACGGAGGGATGCAGAGATGACCGAGAGAGGGATGAATAGAGTGATTGTCTAACTTCCCCCACTGCTCTGGGACACAAATCACATTAATGCCCTGCCTCTATGACATTACACACGCACACACTTTTGAAAGTATTCAGATCCCTTTACATTCTCCACTTTTTGTATGATATAAATCCACGCGAAATACCCGATATAACCGAGCGAAAACACAAATACAAATTGTGCGAAATGTATTGAAAAAACATGAAATATCGTGAAATAGTGAAATATCTTTGAGTTCTGCATTCAGACCCTTTGCCAGGACACCAAGCTGAGTGCAGATGCCTCCAGGCTCGTTTGATCATCCTGGCGATGTCTCTAGAACTTAGAGTCCATCTCGATTAGAGGCAAGATCAAGTGACTTGGAAAGGTAAAGGTGTCTATACGAAGTCCCATATTCCACAGAGCATGAGATCCAATGAGATCTCCATAGAGCTTGGAGATGGAATTGTGCTGAGGCACGGATCTGGGAAAGGATATAATAAAGTAGCAAAAGCACTGAATGTTCCCAGGAGAACCGTGGGCTCTATTATTGCGAGTTGACCACCAAGGATGAGGGGAGCCAAATACAGACAGAACTTTGTAGAAAACCTCATCCAGAGCACACAGGCCCTCAGACTGGGAAGTGGATTCATCGTTCAGCATGATAAGAACCCAAAGCACCAAGACAATGCTGGAATGGCTTTGAGACCAGTCTGTGAATATCACAGATCACCAACGCTCCCCATCCAATCTGATAGAGCTTGAGAGCATCTACAAGGAACGATGGAAGAAACTGCCCAAATCCATGTGCAAAAGCAGGCAGCGGCTCGCCCAGGACCACTCAAAGCTGTGATCACTAACAATGGCGTTTCAGAGTCTCAATTATTGCACACATGAGATATTTCCTTTTATTCCCTCAATGAATAGGCACACATTTAAAAAATGGAATGTTGCTTTGTCATTGTCAGGTATTGTGTGTAGACTGATGGCAACATAAAAGAAGCAAAAATCACAACAAAACAAAATGTGGAGAAGGTGAAGCTGTCTGAATATGTTGCAAAGGCTCTGTGCATACTGTCACACGTTTTAATATCCTTGTAACCCCAGTTTAACACCATGCCTATTGGTCTTATTCCCCCTAAATTAACCTCAAGTCTGAATGTGTATATTTTGGTCCTACCATAAAAAGCAGTGTGGATTGATTTTTCAGGTTTTATGTTCTGTGGACACACACACACACACACACACACACACACACACACACACACACACACGCTGTACCGTTCCATGTTCTTAAAGATGTTGCACTTGTCGTCCCGTGTGGTGATCTGGAAAGCCAGTGCGGCATGGTGGCTCTCCAGCACGGCCGTGTCGTTGTACAGGATGGCCAGCTCACTTCCGGCGTTGCACAGGAAGCTGTTGGTGCGCCCCGGATGGTCTACATCGTGCACCGTGGCGGCGATCAGGGCCGCTACCTCATCTATCTGGTCCAGACTTTGCTGTTTGGGAGAAAAACACCAGGTTTCTGTTGGTTACTATAATGTAACACATTATAGTATAGCGGTATGGGTTCTAGAACTCTGTGGTTCATCAACAGTAGTACAATGGAGGTCAGCCAATCAGCATTCAAAGCAACCAGTTTATAACACGTATTAAAAAATCCAAATTATTGTTGGGTGTTGAATTCTGAATGCTGATTGGCTGACAGCCATGGTACATGAGACCGTGTACTACAAGTTGGACATGACAGAATTTTTTACTGTTTACTTCTTTTGGAAACCAGTTTGTAATACAAATAAAGCAACATCCCGTAGCCATTTCCCACCATTCTCCATGTAATGCTGAGATAATTATAACGACGACAGTCATTATTATAATAACAATAATAATAATAACATAACGATGATAATGTTACATTTATTACACTTTTATTTTACAGGAATGATCTCAAAGACCTGTTAATTCTTGTGCATTAGCATCTGTGACACTGATTCAACTGGACCGCTGCCAATGTGTTAGTGGCCTTTTCCAATAGTTGATGTGTCCTGTGTAACGTTTGCATGTATTGGATGTACAATCACTCAACACCAGTGGGCAAAGTTACTTTGAATCACGCCATTTAACTGGGAAGACATTCCCTTGCAGGAGAGCTGTTTCATAACAAAGCTCAAGCCTCTGCCTCTTGTCATTGGTCAGAAGGGCTAAGCCAATGATAGATCACTTCCTAGAGGTCAGGAATAGACTACTGGATAATCAGCTTTGTTAGAGAGCAGGATGCAACCTGTTAGTGCTCGGGTCAGTTGGCACACACACGAACACAAAACAGACACGTGTGCGAAAGCGTGCACGCCGTTACGATGTTTGACACACATTGTAAATACTTTAGGACAACAAATAGAATTAACAATTGAAAAAGGATCGCTAACACAGAGAAGTATGCCGCCCTTTGAGATCTGTAGACTTGTTCAACATGTGAGCACAGCCGAGACAGCTAAACCAACAACATCAGGCCGATTCAAGGCTTCAGAGAATATGCGATTGTCCGCGCTAAACCAACTAATGTTGAACACGAAATGGGCCATCAGTTTGTGGGGTTAAATGCTAGCGGTAGAATCTGTAAACTTGCATTAACCATAAAGGTGAGAATGTCTTTGCTAAGAGCGGCACTCTGAAACGCGGACTGAGAGCCAGTGTTCGGCGCAGTCCAGGGCGGTGAGTTTCCCCGTTGCCAGAGGCCAGTCCAGTCCTGCTGCCAGACACTGAGCAGTGTTGTCCTGGATGTAGGACATGATGTTCAAGGCCTCCACCACCACACAGGGGTCTGCCACAACCAGAGACCCGGTCAGTCTGTTTCTGTCTGAGCTCCCCTCCGGTCTGGTTTCATAGATCACTGAGGTCCGTCGTTAGCCTTCCCCTTTAAGGCCCAGGAAGTTGTCCTCAGTGTTCATGACCTGTGGGATCTCTCTCCTCCACATGTCCAGTAGCAGGGAGGCTCTGCCAACTCCCTACACGCCCTGAATCATGTTCGGCAGGTGGGTCGGTCTGGTGGCAGAATAAATCCACCCCATATTCAGGAAACCCCCCCCCCCCAACTGCCATTTCAAAAAGTTGTCAGTGTGAGATGGCATGTCTTTGACAACATGCTCATCTCTGCAGGACATCTGAACATCATTAGCGTAGCCCTGTACGGAGTTTGGCGACAGCACATCGCCTAGAGCACACTTCCAAAGCCATTTCAAAAAGCTTCTGATGGCCAAGATGAAACTAACGGCACTCCGTGGCCAGGTGTTTTTTATGCCAACCCCAGATGAGATGGGTTCAGTCAGCTACTTCCATGTCACACACACACTTTTCTTTGTAGGTACAAAATACTTATTACCTATTATTTGCTAAGGTACTATAATCTAAAATCAATAACCTAAGGTTCATGCCTTAACACCTAACCCTAAACCTAACTCCTAATGCCTGAATATTAAACTAGCCAGAATTAAATAATGAAAAGGACTTCTAGTTACAGAGTAAAGGAGTCAAATAGGACTTCCAACAAGGTCCTTATTTACATTTCTGGAGTAACTAAGAATTACGGAAAAGTCTCTGAAATCTTACGATGATGCACTCCTGCAAGTGCTTAGATTCATTTTAGCCTAGCATTACTTTACTGTTGTGTGTGTATTTAATGTCAACGTTTTAAGCCTGTTTGATACAAACCTTTTACTGCTGCAGTTTTGGAACAGGCATCTGGTCCAAATGTTTGTCATAGAGATTCACAGTGGCGCTAAAGCAACTAATGTCAATGTGGCACTCTCCTTCGCCGGACTCAGAACCATCAACCCAATATGTTTCTAGTTGGTTTTACTGTCAATCTGGTCAACACAAAACAAAAGGTTATGTTTATTTGATGCTGTGAGAATGAAATTACGTCTGAAAATTCCCCCACCATCTGGATGCCACCATGACACGCCAATTATCTAGCATCACCGCCTTTCGGATTCATGGCGACAGGCATGTGTCCTGATCAGACCGCTAGCTTTGCAACGAGGTGCGCAACGACAACAAAGTGCTTCCCCCTACGTGGACCAATATCACTAACACACAGTGTCCACGGTAATACGCATTTCAAGTATTTCCCTTCGAAGACGTGTTAAATCAGAGTAAAAGACTTATAATATCACTGTTTTATAAATGGGAATATGAGAGCACGACAACCCGGCCAGTTTCCTCCACTGCCCTTTCGTAAACACTGCTGAGGTAACAGCAAAAAAAATACAAAACACCCCCTATGCATTCTTGTAGTGATCTACACCAAAATGGTACCGCTAGAAAAATAAAGGCAACATGTTTTTAGGGAGAACACAAGAAAGTATTTCAAATTAAAAATAATTTCCTTCGCCAGAGAATAAAAATCAACTTGACATTCAGCCAAATCTATTCTGGCCATGACCGAATTTAACCTGAATAAAGTTACGTTGATTTAAAAACAACGAGGCAAAACCGCGCAACACAGTTGTCAGCCATCTCACCTTGACCCTCTCCTTGCACAGGAAGTAGGCGGTGGCGTGCAGGACATCGGCAGCATGCGAGGAGTTGTGGTAGGAGTTGGTGGAGTGGTAGTTTGCCTCAATCACCTGCAGCCAGGATCGAAGCGTGGCCTCTGGGCAACTCAAGAACTCACACACCCCGAACCGGGAGAAGACCTTCAGGCCCAGGTAGGTCAGAGGCCTGGGACAGAAGGTGATTAACAGACAGTTCTGCAGATGACAACGTGTTCTTGATGCAAATCTGTTCAAGTCAAAATAAATCAATCAGTGTTTTATATTTCTGGAAAAAAACTAAGATGAACTCCTGAAACATAAGGCCTATTGACTTTTATAAATGTCTGACAATTTTGATCAAAGCAAAAAAAGTATTCAAAAATGGCAGAAGTAATTGTGTCTAAATGAAAAAAAAGACCAGCCAAATTACATATGCTTCAAACTTTATCCTAGAGGTTTTGACCTTGAACCCAATTTGTTGACAACATAACAAAGAATGACTGTCAGATTTCATTATATTTAAAAATGTGGGGACACTACAAGCAAATTAATCCATACCATGTAGTGTTAGAATGTTTGCTAATGCTGATTGACTGTATTTACTTGTGAACATCTTGTCCTAATGACCCAATGTTTCATATATATTTGAAATTTTTCACAAGTGTGTCTGGTGAGTATATTTTTGTCATTTGCTTTTCAATTTACTACAGCATAATAACAGCCTTATAACTGTTTTATAACCACCCCCTCACCGTTTCATACAGGCAGCCTCCAGGTTGAAGATGTCAAAGTCCCAGGAGTCCTCATTCTCCATCGTCTGGGCAACGCGGGGTGGGATGTCATTCAATGACAGGGGTGTGGTCAGGTGACTTGGGAGGTGGGGCTCTGAGCATGAAAGGTGCAGTTGGAGCAGAAAAGCGACAAAGACACAGGGAGAGAGGGATGTAGGGAGAGAGATTAATCCAAACTTTTTTGTCCTTCTCAATCTTTATTGTAACTCTCCCAGGACTGCAGAACCGTTACTCACGTTTTGTTGAAAATATGTACTCGTTTCCTGACAATCTACGCAAGCCATCCTGTGAACGAAAAAAAATTATACAGATGCAAGAATTACTAGTTGACAGTATCCTGATCCGGAGCACATTCTGTCTGAACATGAAGGCCATCAATCTCACTGACAACCAAGGTTTAACTGTCTATCATTAAAAACATGTTCCTCAAGACGGAAGTGTTGTGCAGGCACAGACAGTAACAAACTAAACCTGGGTCCCCCCCATGTGACCTTATTAGATATTTCACTTAGGATGGGAAAAGAAAGAAGGTAAGCAAGGCATCTGCACTTCAAAGCTGAGCTCCGCCTGTGTAGCCAATGAAACTTAACAGCCGTTTGAAGAACGACTTTTATCATTTTTGTGATCAGAATTCCTGGCCAAGATGAATAATCCCAGGTTCTTCATCACGGTCATTCCTGACATCAACGCCACAACCTGCGGTCAACGGGCAGCTAGTGTCTGTAGAGTGTGTGTGTGTGTGTGTTTCTAACCTAACTTTCGGGGACAAAAATGGTGGCGTAATTCACACACATTCTGATGTGAGGACTGATTCGTCTTCTACAGTGAATTATCTCTCAGTATGTCTGGCCACAGCACAGCAGAAGGCCACAGTGAAGACAATCTCCAAGGCTGCCACAGTCCCTATCTGTGTGCGTCTCTGTGAATGGAGGCATGTGAGTGGGGGGCGTGTATTGAATGTGTGTGTGTGTGTGTGTGTGTGTGTGTGTGCGCCTGTCAGAATGAGTAAACAGTGTCTGTGCCAGTTAGTTCATACTGTGTGTTTAGGGCTGTCAACATTTTTCCTTAAGCTATATTCAAATATTTATCCATAAATCCAATAATATCCAAAAACACTATTATTTTGAATAACATTGGAATATTTTCACATTGGAATATTTACACAGTCTGAACATTTTACTTTAAACTGCCTAAAATGTTGTGCCCATTGTGTCCAGTAGAGGGCAACGTCATGCAACAATGAAAAGTCCGCTTAACAATGGCTAACAAAATAATTGCCACAGTAAAAAATGGTGGTGTGAGCATCATGTTATGGGGATGCTTTTCAGAAGCAGGGACCGGGAGACTGGTCATGACTGTTAGATGGTTGAATCCCGAGAGGTCCTTGAAGAAAATCTGATCCAGATTACACAGGACCTCAGACTGGGGCAAGGAGTAGTGAATCTGTGAATATCCTTGAGTGACTCAGTCAAAGCCTTGACTTTGGCTTAGTCGTTATGGGGGTATTGTCTGTCAATTCAAGCCAACATATTAGCCAACATATTTTTTATTAGGTCTATAACACAACAAAAAGTTGGAGAGAGTGAAGGGGTCTGAATACTTTCAAAGGCAATGTACATACTGTCAAAAACATTTGTATATCCTTGTAAACCCCAATTCTAACACCATGTCCAATTGTCTATTTTCCCCCAAACTGAACCCCTTTAAATTCTTTAATGGGAATAATAATGGGACTAAATATAATGGGTTATATGGGACTGAATACAGTCAGCCGGCACTGTATGTCACGGCCTGCCAGCTATATTCTAACAGTACGGTCATGTTTCAGCTCATGTTGGGCCCTGCTGAAAGACTAAAATAGGACGCACGCTTTTTGAACATTCCGGGAATCACTTTTTTTTCCTTTTTTTTTTTTTACACAGGGTGCCTCAACTCAGAAACCGCTTCAACCGTGATTTGAATACCATTTGGATATGAATTTGACAGCACTTGAGTGTTTCTGCAAGTAAATGTATACTGTGTGTGTGTGTGTGTGTGTGTGATGGAACGAGCAAAGTGTTTACTTGGCAAGCGAGAAAGGAAGAGGAGCAGAGTTCACCTTTGACCCTACATTGTCTGATCACTGCACTGCTTCTGTACACAGCAGCTATTTAAAGACTCTTCCTCTTCTGATTCCACACAACCCAAACACCTCAGAGCCCCTTTGAAAAGTGTCTGTGGCAAGCTAGCTATTTACTCAACGCTGAGGGAATCAGAAGCTTGAACTACAGCACTAGCCTATAATCAATCACTCTGCGTACCGTACCAATGCAGTTTAGGTTTATTTCACAGAACAACTAGTTAATGGTTAACATATTGGACTGAATTCATTACATAAGTAATAATCCAGAAAAGATCACAACAACAGAAGGCTGTGATAACAAGTCATACGCAATTACATTTATGTTTTTCTCCCTCTTAAGCACAGCATGTTTGGCTACGTTACTGTAACTCAATGCTACATTCCAACAGGATGCTACATTTCAATGCTATAAAGCTTTATACCCACTCCCTTTCTCTTCCAAATATCTCATCGTCCCTCTGTCCGTCCCTCCTCTCTGTCCGTCCCTCCTCTCTGTCCGTCCCTCCTCTCTGTCCGTCCCACTCTCTCCTATCCCCCATGTAGTGTATAATTAAGACTGACTGACTCAAGTCAATTCAAAGGGCTCTGATGACATTGTTAACAGGTGTTTACATTTACTCCAGTCCCAGCTCTTCTTAACTCTCTCTCCCATCTGTCTCTCCTCTCTTCCATCTGTCTCTCCTCTCTTCCATCTTTCTCTCCTCTCTCCCATCTTTCTCTCCTCTCTCCCATCTTTCTCTCCTCTCTCCCATCTTTCTCTCCTCTCTCCCATCTTTCTCTCCTCTCTCCCATCTTTCTCTCCTCTCTCCCATCTTTCTCTCCTCTCTCCCATCTTTCTCTCCTCTCTCCCATCTTTCTCTCCTCTCTCTCTTCAGCACGTCATCTGAGAATCTCCTGTAAGTTTAAGTCTGTCCTACTAAGAACAGGATGTTTCTAAACTGTTAGATCCAGAGGAAGAGAGATGTGCGCGGTCTGTGCGCGGTGTGAGCGCGGTCTGTGCGCGTCTGTGCCGCCCTTTCCTCTTCAGCCTACAGGAGTACAAAGGAAAATCCAACACTTCCTCCGGCAGCAGCCAAGACTGACAACTTGGCACTACTTCGCCACGACACACGACCGCGCGCGCGCCCTCACACACGACCGCGCGCGCGCGCGCCCTCACACACGACCGCGTGCGCGCGCGCCCTCACACACGACCGCGCGCGCGCACTCCCACACGACCGCGCGCGCGCACTCACACACACACGACCGCGCGCGCGCACTCACACACACACGACCGCGCGCGCGCACTCACACACGACCGCGCGCGCACTCACACACGACCGCGCGCGCGCACTCACAATAAATATACATAGAAATACAGGCTGTACACACAAACATACACTACATTTCTATCCCAGAAAGCACTAAACTGAACCCTTAATCCAAAAAATATGAGTTACTATACTTGTGGGGGCTGGCCAAAAATCCTTGTAGGGGCCGAATGTTAAGATTTTAATATTTAAAAACCAGAATCAAACACATGCCCACTGGTTTTAATATCTTTGTGCAGACTAAAACAAAGACGACCATTGAAAGAGACAAATCAGGGACCGGTGCAATAGTCTTCGCAGAGACAGTAGATTCCTAACAGAAGACAGAGGAGTCCTGATATAGACTCTTAGTAGAGACTAATCCCTCACAAAGGCTTTCTGTTCTCACAGTACACGCGTCTGACCCCTGACCCTTACCGTCATCAGCCCGCCCACCAGGTCGTTGGTATGGGGGTCCTCCTCCTTGGTGCCCAGCTGGGGGGAGTACAGCTCCGTGGTCCTCAGGATCTCCAGAACCCGGTCCAGGGCCTCGGCGACAGGCATTGGGCTGGACTCCTGAGCTGCGTTGATGATGTTGATCACCTGGAGGGACACGGAACCGATCGGTCAGTGTCGTTTTTACTTAAATCGCTGTCATTGGTAATTTCATATTTCCACGGATTCGCTTAGGAATTGTTTGAAACTTTTTGTGCCAGTAAAGCATTTGAATAAGGGAGGGAGAGTGAAATAGAGAAAAGAGAGGCTATAACTGTTAGAGAGGACTGCACCAGTTCAGTAAAGAGTAGTGGACGTAGAACGGCTGAGGAGCAGTAGTAAGAACTTCTCAACAGTTACTCTGTAGTTTTTTATACTAGGGCCAAAGAATTGTTGGGTGAGGTGCAACAACTGCAAGCATCGGCAGAGCTTGATGCAGCTGAATGCCTTTGCAAACACACGCGCACACGCACACACTCAATGATATTTTTTATATAATCAACCCATTTGCACATTCTTCTATGGACAGGGTACACCTACCACAAAAAAACAGTGATTGTATCTACTTCTGCATTTACCTTGGTGATTGGAGCTTCAATGGTCATGGAGTGGATTCTAGCCATGGATGAATGTCTTCTTTGGGAGGAGCCTGTGAATGGATGACAATACAACAAAAACAATAATCATAAATGTTTTGACAAAGAACACAATGGGCTTAGAAAGAATGTAGAATGAACAAGTGATTAACTGTTTTTAACTTAAAGGAAGGTTTGAAAGAAAGTGAAGTGAAGAAAGACGCCATGACAGAGGCTTGCCTTTCACTAGTCACGCCAGGGTATTTATTCTCATAGTGATTATCCTTTTTTTTTATTTGTCTTGCTGTTGTCACTGAAATAAGTGCTCAACAGAAGACATGTTTACTGTCTTTTATTAGGTGTTTCCATAGTCACTCTGTCCCAGTCCTCTCACCGTCGCTCCCCCGAGACGTCGTAGACCTGACGTCCAATGAGCCTTTCCTCCGGTCCTTATGCTTACTGGACTGGATGTCTAGGGAAAAGACACACAAACACACACGTTCCCCTGAGAACGTGTCTAGGAAAAAGACACACGTTCCCCTGAGAACGTGTCTAGGAAAAAGACACACAAACACACACGTTCCCCTGAGAACGTGTCTAGGAAAAAGACACACAAACACACACGTTCCCCTGAGAACGTGTCTAGGGAAAAGACACACAAACACACACGTTCCCCTGAGAACGTGTCTAGGGAAAAGACACACAAACACACACGTTCCCCTGAGAACGTGTCTAGGGAAAAGACACACAAACACACATGTTCCCTGAGACCAACACACATGTTCCCTGAGAACGTGTCTCAGAGGGTGACATCAAACACACGATGGACCCGTCAGGGGTAGGGAAACAGCCTGTCTGGCCTACAAAGTTAATGTTTTTACAGTACCTCAGATGCATCAATTCTAGGTTTCTGTAGTGTTGCGGAAGGGTAATGCCGCATTCTGTAGTGTTGCGGAAGGGTAATGCCCCATTCTGTAGTGTTGCGGAAGGGTAATGCCCCATTCTGTAGTGTTGCGGAAGGGTAATGCCGCATTCTGTAGTGTTGCGGAAGGGTAATGCCCCATTCTGTAGTGTTGCGGAAGGGTAATGCCGCATTCTGTAGTGTTGCGGATGGGTAATGCGGCATTCTGTAGTGTTGCGGATGGGTAATGCCGCATTCTGTAGTGTTGCGGATGGGTAATGTCACATTCTGTAGTGTTGCGGAAGGGTAATGCCCCATTCTGTAGTTTTGCGGAAGGGTAATGCCCCATTCTGTAGTGTTGCGGAAGGGTAATGCCCCATTCTGTAGTGTTGCGGAAGGGTAATGCCCCATTCTGTAGTGTTGCGGAAGGGTAATGCCCCATTCTGTAGTGTTGCGGAAGGATAATGCCACATTCTGTGGTGTTGTGGAAAAGCAACACACTAGAGAATGTCACATTTTATTCCACAACACTCACGTTACTTTGCTTTGTGACAAACCCTAAGAAAAAAAAAGACATGGAGAGAGAGATTGTACCTGTCTGAGACTCTGCCTGCACCCGTTCACTGGATGACTAGAAGGGGAGAGACCAAAAGACAGAAAGCATAAAAAACAAAGAGAGAACACAAATCTGGCAAGGAAATGAAACTTTGTGTTATCTGTTGTGTTGTATGCATGTGTGGGATTCAGCCTCATACCTTATTGTTATCATTTAAAGGCTTGTTGATAGACACATAGTGTCTGATTTTACTGTGAAAGAAAAAGAGAACCATTATGAATTTGCTGACTTCGGATTGCCAACATACGGTTCCCTCTTGAATTACTGGAGACCTTGGAAAAGATGAGCACGAGGCAATGAAAACATATCACATTTTTCAAAGAAAAAATAATTCTTAATTAAGCAATAAATACTTTTGTCAAAAACATTGATTAATGGCACCTGTGCATTATAATTACTTGAACAATTTTGTTATCTGTATAAGATAAAGGCAGTGGTTAGAGATCGGATGTGGTTTAAGTTTGGGGTAAGTTGATAGTAAATTGAAATGCAATAAAGCATCCACAGATTGACCACCAAATAAAGCGTTACCGTCTTTTCTGCACATCTTTACCGAGAACTTCCATAACTTTATGCGGGCATTATGTAATGTTGTGCCAAAAAAAAAAAATAGAGAAATATGTGGTTGAACCATTTGACCATTAAGTAAAGGCTTACTGTACATTTTTGAGACAAGTCCTGTGAACAGTATTCTGCTCACCCACTAATTAAAGTAAAACTGTATACAAACTAACTGAAGTTGTGCATTCTGTATTGAGAGGCGTAATCTACTCATAAACTAACTGAAATTGTGCTGTAACGTACTCACCCTCCCTGTCCAATCACAGGTGTGATCTTCACATTTTGTTGAACACTGTCCCCGTTCTTCTTTTTGGCATAATAAATCCCCTGCCACTCCTAGGAGGAAAGACTGACTCAATAAAATAATGCTGAGATAATGTTAGAAGAGGAGAAAAAATAAATAGTTCTGAGATACGGGCATTGCGAGATAATAAAGTATTAGCATTATAAACGTGACATGGGGTTAGGAAATCAAGTTACAAACTGCCAATAGTTTAAAAAAATATCGAATAAATAAACAGCATAAAGGTAAAGTAGTTATACTACGTTTCCGTAAGAGTAGCTGCAATTCACTATGGCTACATTGGATTTTACTCCAAGTCATAAGAAATGCAACATATACAATAAATCCAGAGCTCCATGTTCTGAAGAGGGCATTTTGAACACGGGGGACATCCTATGGCATATCAAAGGCTAGCCAGGTGCTTTATGGGGCAGGACAGAACCAAAATGGCGGGTGGTCCAGCCTTTTCATGTGGGACACCCCCGGTGTTGCATCCGAGGTTTAAAAGACAGTTTCCTACTGTTCCTCTTTCTCTCTGTGACCTTCTCAATTTCTCTGTTGTCACACCTGAAACCAGCCGGCACCCAGACTGTGTCCACTCATAAGAAATACACACACGCCACAGACACGCCACAGACAAGCTGATCCATCCTGGGACTGGCGTCTCATATCACCACATGACACAGGGGCTATAGTACCAAGTAAAAGGGTTGGTTGGTCGGTCGGCACGCACACGCACGCACGACAAAGCTGGGAACACGCTACTAGATGTGGAAATCAAGAGGTGCTCACCTTTCCTTTCCGTATGCAGGAGTTTATGGTTTCAAGGAGATCAGGCTTATTCTTTTCACTTTTAGGCACTTCTAGAATCTCCCTCCCTATCAGTTCACCTTGCTGATAACCCATGATGCTCTCGTAGGCAGGATTCACGTACTGTGAGGAACAGCAAAGAGAGAGAGAAAGAGAGAGTCTGTAACTTCAAACATCTCTGGGGGCATGTCACAGCCTTGCCCAGTTCCACACTGCCTATCAGTGTTGCGTTATAATGTGTTATTTTTTTCATATTAAATATTTGCATCCCCTAAAAATCAAAAATAAATATATACATGTCAGCATACTTTCAGTAGAGTGACATTGATGACTTCCTGGGAGTCCAGTATCATCAACTCCACCACAGCCCTGTGTGGTCTGCTAGGCTAACGCAGCCCTGTGTGGTCTGCTAGGCTAACGCAGCCCTGTGTGGTCTGCTAGGCTAACGCAGCCCTGTGTGGTTTGCTAGGCTAACGCAGCCCTGTGTGGTTTGCTAGGCTAACGCAGCCCTGTGTGGTTTGCTAGGCTAACGCAGCCCTGTGTGGTTTGCTAGGCTAACGCAGCCCTGTGTGGTTTGCTAGGCTAACGCAGCCCTGTGTGGTTTGCTAGGCTAACGCAGCCCTGTGTGGTCTGTTAGGCTAATGCAGCCCTGTGTGGTTTGCTAGGCTAACGCAGCCCTGTGTGGTTTGCTAGGCTAAGCTCCCTTCAGCCCAGTATGTGACAAACAGCCCAGACACTGCGTCAGGTCACTGCTAGCGGACATGCCAGTGGTCCCCAACATTTTCCTGTTACTGTACCACCCACTGAATGCCACCCTGCACCTTGGAGGTACCTCATGTGCATTTTACATGTAGGTCTTAAGAGTCCTCTGTATAGCTCAGGTTCCCCCTGGGGTCCTAGTACCCCTGGTTGGGAACCAATGAGGCGTGGCTATGGCACAGACAAAACCAGCCACTGAAAGGGAGAATATGCATGCAGGCTTCACAGGACCTCAGCAGGCACGGGAGACAGGGAGAGACAGACTGACATGAAAAATGAGGTGGTGAGAGCTGGAGTGTAAGAGAGCAATGGAGAGTCAGAGTGTTTGTTCCAAAACCCACCTGAATGACTTGATCCTCATTGGTGATCTCTATGGCTTCTTGACTTTGCTCCAAGACTGTGAAGATAGCATTACACGCCCTGGGAAAGAGTGTGGGGAGGCAGGAGGTAGAAAAATGAGAGGTAAAAGGCACTTTCAATTATTCCACAGGGTCAAAACGCTGACTTCGTGCGAGGGGGACAGAACTGGCCTAGTGGCCAGCCTGCCTCCAGAGATCCGAAATGCTGAAGGTACCTTTTTAAAGCCGTAACATGGGTCATCTAAACACTCATCTGTTAGAACGGCACCTGCACCATCTCTCTCTGTGTGTGTGTGTGTGTCTCACCTCAGTTTGAACTGTGCCCGCACTTCTCCATACTCCAGCTGTAGCAGTTCATTGTAGCAGGCCATCATATTTGTGTTCTCCACATATCGCTGCAGGAATTATAGGTCAGGGGTTAAAGTTCAGGGGTTAATAAAGGTCAACAGGATTTCTGTTCTTTATCCCCACTTATCCCTTTGCAGGGGCAAAGGGTTAGAGGTAAACACAGTGTTTCTTTACCATGGGGAAAGCTAGGGGTTAACAACGGCTGTCTCACGAATTATGTCCTATTCAGTTAGTTTTCACTCGGCTCACAGAGAATAGGAATACGCACATTTAAAACAGTTCGTAGAAGGTCATCAGAGTTGATCAACATTAAAAAAAATCACCAGTCTGAGAACCACAACACCAATGTTAAGCTAGATCTCATTGGGATGGAACAAACTGATCCCGTATCAGCAAAGCATGACTTCTACCTTGTCCCCGTGGTACAGAAAACATTGAAGGCATGGTGTATCTTTGATATGATGCTTCGATTCGGACCACATTTACCCAAGACGGCAAACCTGGTTGAAAAGACATCATAAGACCGCTTCAAATATCCAGCTGCAACAAATACATAAAATGAATCCGCAGGACCCACCGGGACTGGTTTTAAATGACCTAAACCCGGTCCTTTTGTGACATCAGAGTGCCGGGACTGGTTTTAAATGACCTAAACCCGGTTCTTTTGTGACATCAGAGTGCCGGGACTGGTTTTAAATGACCTAAACCCGGTCCTTTTGTGACATCAGAGTGCCGGGACTGATTTGAAATGACCTAAACCCGGTCCTTTTGTGTCAGCGACATGGCACCGTGTAATTCCTTGGCGACAGTGAGTCACAGTGACCCTCCTCACTACGGGGCATATTTGTCTTCAGGTCCGACTCATTCACCGCCATGTCCGGGTCACACAGAACACACAACTTTGTGTCCCAAACCACAGCCTACCCCCAATCTATCGACCAGGGTCCACAGGGGATCTGGTCTAAAGTAGTGAGCCAGATAGGGAACACAGCGACATAAGGGAGCTGGTCGTCGTTATCTTGATTAATAATAGCTGACATCTGGATGGAGTGTTGACACAGTCGTTAGCTGCTGGTGGGAACTGCAACAAGGCACAGTCAGAACCGGGTCTGGGAGTGGACCGTGCACAACCTCGGAGAAGTGTTACGTGTGTGTGTGTTTTACTCACCCTGTTGAAGCCAGCATTGATAAGAGGCATCACAGAAGCTTCCTCTCTGTCTGGCCTAAAACGGCACAAAACAAAACCTTTTCAACAAAATCCCTGAAGAAAGTGTGCTGGTTTCTCTATATTACCCGAGCGACGGTCAGAAAACATGACATGTCTTTGTCCAGCCTCCATACTGGCTCTGGTATTTACAGATATAGCCAGGGCTTTCTTACATGCATGGCCTGCTTCAAGTCCCCCCCCCAGCATTTACATAACACTGAGATCTGCGCTTTGACAAACAAAGAAATCTGGGGTTATGAGTGAGTCAATTTGTTGTAGCTTCGTCTGTGGGTTTTGGATCATTGTCCTGTTTCAAGATTCATGCTCGGTTTGACAGATTCTGACAGATTGCGTAATTCTGTTTTGCATTATGAAATGTATGGTTGAGCTGATGATGGCACGTTGGCCCTGAAACCACAATGCCACCGACTCCATGCTTTGCAGTTGATACGAGGTTATGTTTCGTTTTCACCAAAAACGGCGTCTGGCATTGCGACCAATCAACTCCACTCATTGTTCAAGTAGTTCTAACCAGGTGCCGTCTCGCAAACATCAGCCATGTCTTGATATTGTTTTTTGACAGCAGAAGCCTTGTCCTTCCTAACCTCCTTTGTAAGCCAGATTTGTGGAGTCTCTTTTTGACTTTGATGTTGATTGTGGCAAGACCGGTCAGGTTTCTGAACGTTATAGAAAGCAAGTTACTTTCTAATGATTTTATGTGATGGTAAAGGTAGGGTTGTACTACATTTTTCCACATCAGGAAAATGCATGCCTGTTTAGTTTATTTGCATAAATGGTTTAAGTTTTATGTATTTTGGGTGATGTGTTAAATTGGGTATCCTTTATCAATGAAGGTGGATAGAATTTAGTTCCAATATCCAATCCTGCTTATTTTAATAACATAAGTGGTTTCAGTTAAATTAAAATGTGTGTGATTTGATCAGGTGGTTATCTCAAATATCCAACAATGTGAAAAAAATACAACTTTCCAGAGGGTGTGTTAAGAGGGTGTGTTAAGAGGGTGTGTAACAGGGCGTACTAAGGTTTTCACACTGAAGACAAGTCCAACATCTACACTTTAATTCCATAGTTAAAATGTAACACAGAGTAAAGTAAAACCTACCTTTTTACTACAGCAACTATCACAGTGTTTTCTGAAGAGGTTACCGCCCTGATTGACCTACGTGGAAACAGAGAAATGTTTAGCAAAGGCACAAACAAACTGGTGGAAAAACAACATAGGAGACCCATAGAGACATAAAATTAATGTAGGCCTTGTGGTGCAGCTCCGTGTGCAGGACTAGACCTTGAGGTGCATCTCCGTGAGCAGGACTAGACCTAGTGGTGCAGTTCAGTGAGCAGGACTAGACCTGGTGGTGCAGCTCCGTGAGCAGGACTAGACCTGGTGGTGCAGCTCCGTGAGCAGGACTAGACCTGGTGGTGCAGCTCCGTGAGCAGGACTAGACCTGGTGGTGCAGCTCCGTGACCAGGACTAGAGCTTGTAGAGCAGCTCCGTGACCAGGACTAGAGCTTGTAGAGCAGCTCCGTGACCAGGACTAGAGCTTGTAGAGCAGCTCCGTGAGCAGGAATTAGGCCCTGTGGTGCAGCTCCATGAACAGGACTAGGCCAAGTTAAAGTATGCAGAGTAGCAGCTGTGGTCGTCCGGCTGTGGTTTCTCTCCAGCCAGTCACCATAAAGAAGCTTCAGTTCTCCACAGAGGCCTGGTGTACACTGTACCCATACAGATATCATGTCCTAATTTGACCATTCTGTTGTTGTAGGGAGGTTCCTTGCGTAGCAGAAAATGCTACCGGGTAATGTATTTTGGTTTCAAACAGATTAAAAAAATATATATATTATATCCCTTGAATTACAATCCACATAATAACTCACATTTTCTGTTGCAGCAGGCTAATGTACTTTTTCTCTTGTGAGAAACTGGATCAAATAATGCTACAGCATCTGTAGGCTGGTTAAGATGAATAAGGTTTACATCCAGGCTATGCTCAGAGTCAATGAATGTCAGTAAGCGTGGTTTTTGGTTTGGACCTGGGCTAAAGATAGAGATTTGTGAAGGTTTGTAAGAGTAGACTGAGGAGGACATGGACGTAGCTGGTGGAGAAGGGATTTGGGACAGGACTCCACCAGTTAACCTGAACTGAGGAATGAGGTGATGCTTGCCGCAATAAATAGACATTTCTTCTTTTCAAAGCAGGGAAACCCGTGTTCATGTGATAGGACTGGGAACTCCCAGGGACCACTTAACAGGATATCATCACAATACTTAGGTGTCTGCGAAATATGCATTGCAAGTCTCTTGACTCGAAATATGTAGTGCTATTTCATACTGCAATTTTGTGGCGTTCTGCACATATTGCTTACTATTAAACTCATGACCAAAGGATCACAGTGAATTGTTTCTATAACCCACCGGCACGATAATGCAACAAAGGTAAATTACTGGCACAGTAATGTTACAAAGGTAAATTACCAGCATGGTAATGTAACAGAGGTACATTACCGTCACAGTAACGTAAAGGTAAATGGTAACACAACAAAGGTTGATTACTGGAACGATAACATAACCAAGGAAAATAACCGGCACAGTAACGTAAAGGTAAATGGTAACACAACAAAGGTAAATTACCAGCATGGTAATGTAACAGAGGTACATTACCGTCACAGTAACGTAAAGGAGGTAGATTACCGGCAAAGTGCTTCAGCGTCAAAGTATCTGGAATGTCTGTGGTCGATGATGACGAGGTCATGATGTTTTTCAAGGAAGCACTCCAGGGCTGCCTCAGGAGTCCTCGCCACAGTACACCTGAAGTTGGCCTTCTCACAAGCCCAGCAGAATCCATTGTTCTGGCTGTCCTCTTTGGCAAATACTAACAGTACCTAAAGCAGGAGAGAGGTTAGGGGTGAGAGGTCAAATACTAACAGTATCTAAAAAAAAAAGTGGTTAGGGGTGAGAGGTCAAATACTAACAGGACCTGAAGATGGATCAGAGATAGTGGGTGGTTAGATGTACTGTAAAATACAACCAACCCCTGGAGAGGGAAAGACGTTTGGTGTGATAGGTTAAATACTAACAGTATCTCTTTTGGGATAAGATGTTAGTGGGTGGAAATCAGGGTTTACCTCTTAACATTCACATTTAATCCTCAGACACTTATCCAGAGCGACTTAGAGTAGTGGGTGCATACATTCTTCATACATCCTCACACTGGCCTTGCATAACAATCAGACCCATAAGACTGGCGTGGCTGGTGACATGATGTAACTGAGCTGCGCAGGAATAAACAAATGACTTTTAGCAGCAGTATTCAACCAGATTTCCCAGATTTGTGAAGAATCGTTACAAGCTGGACTCTGTGACATGACACAGTCAGCACTGCGGATATGTGAGGAGCCAGATAAGTCTCGGCCACACACACGCATTACCAGTATTTATGAATTTACAAGACTTTTGTTCTTGGGAGTACACAGCTACAACGTGCGTACCTATGGGACAAAAACAGCAAATGTAACCCTGCACCTCTGTTCCCCACTAAACTCGCAACACCAATATGTGACCTTTGACCAGTTACCAATCAACAGTAACATGACCTTTCACCAGTTACAAATCAACACTAATGTGACCTTTAACCAGTTACCAATAATCACTACTATGCCTGAGTTCTTGCTGGATTAATAGTGGCTTAGGTGGTGGGCATGGTCAGGGGCGTGGCGGGGGCGTGGCAGGGGGCATGGCAGGGCGTGCAGCAATGGGCGAAGTTGGCACCCTCATGTAATTATTTTACAGGCCCCTTCCTATCTTAATAATATCTTGAAACAATTTCTTGATATTCTACAAATGCTTCAAAGGATGGGTTTGTTATTTTAAAATGAATTTTCTGAAATCAAAAAAAATTCCCATGAAGCTGAGAACGACGGCCCTGTAAACTCTACATACACATTCAGGATTTTAGATGTAGCTATAATCCTATATAATTACTGTGGCTGAGAACAGCCCATCAACAAAATGACATGTCACACTGTTGTGGATGTTTTACAGATATCCATGTTGTACGAAAACATTTACATTTAAGTTATTATGGATTAAAACTACTTGCCCCATGTTTTCCTACAGGTAAGGTAAAGGAGTGGTTAAAGAGGTTACTAATAAGGAACTTATAATGTGAAAATACATACCTTATAAAGACCATATGTATTAAAGGCTTTATAACTACCTAGACTTAACTACCTACACTCATATTAAGAATGTATATTGTATATGCTCATAGGTCAGGATTAAATCCCCAAATCCCCAAATCAAAACCTTGTTCACCGCTGTCTCTCAGTCGGTTCAGTCACTGTCTCACTACTAGGTCAGTAGGTCAAGACTTGAAGATTATATATTAGATTTTCACATTACTTTTGTTATGATCACTTTATGGTTACGAGACTTTTATTTGGGTGTCACCAAATTATAACGTCAATTGTCAGTGAATGTAGTTAGCTGAAACGATACCATAAAGTACAAAGCGCTGAGTGACACGAGTGACAGCACCAGCACCACACCTGCCACTCAATAGGTCACGCCCCCTAATTATAAAACTTTATATAATTTAAACGGATGAGCTATAAACATTTTTTTTTTATCACCCGTCCCACAGTTGTCACAAAGGGGGAAAGAAGCAACATACACCAAAACCAATTTTTGAGCCAGGCTGTAAACATGTTTATTTCTGCTGTATAGTTGGGCATATGGAGATTGCTCCCTTTTGCAACCAGCCTCAAGAGGCCATTTGATGAATAGCATTTTTGGGGTCTGGGTAGACTTCATTTGCCCCTTGGGTTTGTGGTCCCCTTCCTAATGTAGTTCCCATTTGTGGCCCCTTACTCTGAGTTGAAAAATCTGAGGTGAATAATTGCACAATTTTCCTTTTCATGGTTTCACATGCAAAATATGAACCCATTATCGAGATACTTGTCTAATTATTCACAAAACAAAATCGCAGGCAGCAGTGTTACCATAGCTAACTTTTAAACATATACACAACGTAGCTATTAGACACAGTAGCGTCTTCAGGCTGGGTGACCTCTCTTGCTTCAAATATATTTACAGTTTCACTGTCAGTACAGAAAAAAACCTTTGGGCACCCAACCCAAGGATTTCTATAACAGAAAAATCCCTGTATACTGTATGACCATTTCACCAATTACCAATCAATGCCATCAGGCCACGTTTCACCTGTTGCGAAACAACACTTGACCTCTCTCTAGCTACGCAAGTAATTGGCAACACATTAACTACTGGGCATTGCACGTCTGTAATCAAATATTAACATTTGGACACCATGTTACCTCAGCCCCCCCATCCTACCTCAGGCGTAGAGCCCCCCCATCCTACCTCAGGTGTAGGGGCCCCCCCATCCTACCTCAGGCGTAGGGGGCCCCCCAGCCTACCTCAGGCGTAGGGGGCCCCCCAGCCTACCTCAGGCGTAGGGGGCCCCCCCATCCTACCTCAGGTGTTGCCCTTAATATACTCAAACATATGTGTACTCACACAACCCCACACACAGTCAGAAAGCAAAAACACAATCACACAGACCCACCAGCTTGCCAAGTAGAATACTTTCTTATAACCCCTTGCTTGCATGAATCCATACCTTCAGGTTTTGGGCTGGGCTCGAGCATGAACACAAAAGGAGAGAGAGAGAGAGTATCTATTTCAAGAGGCGTGTTTGGTTGTGTGTGAGGGACCGACTCACAGCAATTTGAATCCTTGTCTTGTGCTTTTAACTTATGGAAAAGGTGGGGGGGGGGAATTGTTACTGTAAAATGTATAGTTTCAGTGGTGGCTACGCACGCACACACGCGCACGCACACACGCACACGCACGCACGCACGCACACGCGCACGCACACGCACACGCACACGCACACGCACACGCACACGCACACGCACACGCACACGCACACGCACACACACACACACACACACACACCACTCCCAGTGTAGGCCGCAAGATGAGTCACTGTGCTGAACAGACGTCATCATGGACAAGTTGGCAGGAGCAAAAATCAACGTAGAGAATGGGAGTTTGTTCAGCAGTACTCCAGTTTGCATCATAAGTGCAAAATTTAGTTAAAAGGTACAAAGACAGCCCTCTGTCCACCAAGTCCAGTCGGCTAGGAGAACATGTGCTCTGATGTCCACTAATCTGTTATGTGTGTGTGTGTTTGGATGGTTTGCAGTTGAGGATGATTATCTTGTGTTTTAGTCCAATTAACCCCTGTTAGCATGCCTCCTCTTGCCTAGTCCCAGACCAGATCAGGGCAACACTTTCTAAGTAAAGACCAACGATGTGCTTCACAATCCTGAACTCCTTCCCAGTCACTTCTGCCACAAATCTGCGGAAAGTCTGAAGGAACAGTTCAACCAACATCGCCTTTTTTAGTCAATGTGTAAAAATCCTGTGCCAGTTCATGATGCCACACCTCTCTGTATTCTGATTTGTTACAATCAGACTGTGTTCTATTTTGGGCCACAAACACCAGGTGTGATTGGAAAAGAAAAGAACCTAACATCCACTGTGAATTCAGGTGGTGGATGTGTGAAGTTGTGGGGCTGTTTTACTCCTAACGGCCCTGGGAACCTGGTTAGGACACACTTGAGTGTGAGATCAAGTTGATAGACACCTATAACATTGTTTCACAGCCTTTTACTCATCTTCACCAAGTGGCCAGAATATTCTAAAGGGCACTTCTTTGTAGATAAACATATTATAAACATTTCTATTTTGGGGGGTATTTGTATTAGTACAAAATACTATAATGTTCAACAAATATTTTGTGTACAATATGGCTCAGAATTTGAGACATTTATTCACATTCCTTTCACCATTCTGAGCAGCATTAATATCCCAGGTAGTATAGACATAAGCACAGACTGTTCAGACAGACATAACCACTGACAGTTCAGACAGACATAACAACATACATAAGCACAGCCAGTTCAGACAGACAGACACAGCCACGCACACAGGTCAGACAGACAGCCACACAGACAGTTCAGAATGCTGTGAGGAAATGGATGAGAATTCCACATTGGCATGTTGTTAGAAAAGTCAACATTCCTGCAGAGCCATGTAGACAGCCAATCAGAAACACCTACCAACAGAGGACACAGACGCAGACATAGACGCAGAGGCAGACAGAAGCAGACTTAGCCAGCGACATAGAGGCACTAATCTATCTGCTAAATCACCCATTAGCCTAGCCGTAGATAGGGTCAAACAGGCTACTTGGCCAACCCACCCATTTGCCTAGCCGTAGATAGAGGCAAACAGGTTACTTGACTAACCCACCCATTAGCCTAGCCGTAGATAGAGGCAATCAGGCTACTTGGCTAACCCACCCATTAGCCTAGCCGTAGATAGAGGCAAACAGGCTACTTGGCTAACCCACCCATTAGCCTAGCCGTAGATAGAGGCAATCAGGCTACTTGGCTAACCCACCCATTAGCCTAGCCGTAGATAGAGGCAAACAGGCTACTTGGCTAACCCACCCATTAGCCTAGCTGTAGATAGAGGCAATCAGGCTACTTGGCTAACCCACCCATTAGCCTAGCTGTAGATAGAGGCAATCAGGCTACTTGGCTAACCCACCCATTAGCCTAGCTGTAGATAGAGGCAAACAGGCTACTTGGCTATTACACCCATTCAGATAGACAGGGTTGGTTAACATATGATCTGTGGAAACCTTTTGAAAACACAAGTAATCAGATAAGAGTAAAGCACCTTTGCAATCTTCACATGCATGCACGCACACGCACACAATGTGTGTGTTAAACGAGAACAGAATATAAAAGTACATAATACAGGAACACTGTGAGGACTGCTCTCTGTCAGCTAACAGGACACGGTGCCACTCAGTGTTTTCAAGACAGACTAGTTCCACTGTTCTGCCAAGTCCTCCCTGAGAGTCTCTGAAATCAGTGGCCTCACCTACCACCACTTCCTGTAGCTCTCTTTGACTTGCCTGCTCACTGCCACCCCCCCGCACTTTCTCTCTTTGACTCGCTCTCCTTTTCTCGATTTCTCTGTGTCTGACTGGACCTCTCTCTCTTTGACTGGCTCTCTCACTCCCTCCATAACTATCTGGTACTCTATAGGACTGGACCTCTCTCTCTCCCTCTCCCTCCATCTCTCTCTGTACATATTTCTTTTTCTGATTGGTTCTCTCTGTGTTTCTGTCTCCATCTCTTTCTCTCTGACGTTATCCTCTTAGGGAGCAGAGGACAGAACATTTGAGAGTGGCAAAAACAGGAAGATGATCACTCCCTCTAACTTTGTCCCTGTTCCATGTCTTTACTGAATAGCAGTGGGTCACACAGTCCGCCAGCAGCACAGTAGAGAAAAGAGAAAGAGACAGAGAAAGAGAGAAGACGAGAGAGAATGAGAGAGAGAACAAGCAAGGGGGCATAATAAGTACTCCGCTACACCAGATAAAACATTGCTTCCTGTCCCAGAACCAAAGATCTTGTCCCTAATAATTTATACAATATGTGTTGCTGATGTCTTAATAGCAAAATAGAAAAAGGCTAAACGGTTCATTGTGTGATGCTGACAAATGCGCTCTGCATACGATCAGCTCACACATCCAGTGTTTGTCAACAGTATGGGATGGATCAAATCAATCAGTCTCAGCAATGCTTATGTCCTACAGTAAATCCTATTCCCTATTTAGTATAATGTAAAAGGCAAAAGGGGGTGGTTTGGAAGGCATCCTTATTCAACAGACATGGGAATCATTACTTACTCTCAACACACAGATTCTGGGTATTTGGCTTGGAGAGCTCTGTAACAATGAACATTCTAGGAAAACAGAACAAAGTTTTCCAAGAACTACAGTCATAAGCGCGCGCGCGCACACAACCGCACGCGCGCGCGCACGCACGCACGCACGCACACACACACACACGCACACACACACACACCTCCCCCTCAATCCCTCTCTTTTTTGTCTTTTCTCACTCCCTCCTGAATGTCTGAATGTCTTTTCTCTTTTTTTCCCTGTCTCCTTTCCTTATTTTCTCTCGCTCTGCCTTTTTCACGCTCTCGTCTCTGTCGGTCTTCCCTCCGCTACTGCATAATAGAATCCATGACAGAGGACAGCGTTGGGGATATAATGAGCCATTGCCCGATTGCTCAGAGAAACATCAGCTTTGTGAAAACGTGACACACATACACACAATGTATATAAAATGTGTATTGTTAATTACAGAATTTGCACAATAGATGTTTGGCTCCATTGCCAAGGCAACACAAGACTACTCAGGGCATAATGCTTTTAACTTTTCTGTAAAAAATTAATTAATAAACAATGTCTTGATGGAAGACTGTTGTCTTAAACCTACTGGGGAAGGAGACATTTTAAAATAGGATATTCAATGCCTTGTCTATCATCCTGCCATCTATTACCATACATACAACCATCTGTTACCACAACCGTCAACTACCATCCGCACAACCGTCA
>JACXGJ010002768.1:0-61368 GCA_016801105.1 Esox niger | reverse complement strand
TATGTAATTATCATGGCAAGAACAGAGTGGGAGTTTTTTGCTGCTGTAGAATAATCCCTTAAAGGCCTGAAGAAAAACTTTCCACAGCTATCTGTGAGCAAGAAAGAAACTCCCGTAACACTAAAAGGCCACGCCACCCCCCCCCCCCCCCTTCATGACAGCTTGAACATACGCCACTCTTCTGGGAAGCCTTTCCACAAGACTTTTGAGTGTCCCTTTGGGAATTTGTGCCCATTCCGGCAGAAGAGCATTTGTGAGGTCAGATACTGATGTTGGATGAGAAGACCTGGCTCACAATCACCATTCCCATTCAAAGGTGTTTAATGGGGTAGGCTCTGTGCAGGTCACTCAAGTTCCTCCACAGCAACATTGTCAAACAATGGCGGCGGGGTTTACACCATTCCAGCCGACACTTAGCAATGCGCATGTTGATGTGAGGCTTGCGTCTTGGCTCAGTTTCTCAGCCATGGAAACCCATTTTGTGAAGCTCCCGACACAGTTCTTGTTCTGATCTTGCTTCCAGAAGCAGATTGGAACTCTGTGGTGAGTGATGTGACTTGGCCCAACTCTGTGAGTTTGTGTGGTCTACCACTTCGTGGCTGGGCTTTTGTTGCTCCTAGATGCTTCCACTTCATATAGTACACTTTTATGATCCAGTGAGCAATGAGTGTGGCTGAAAACACCTAAACCCAATAATTAGTAGGGGTGTCCACATATTTTTGGCCATATTATGCATGTCACCAGACTAGTGCAAGATTGTCAGTCAGTCACTGAATTCAGCCATTAAGGTGAACCCCTGCCCCTGCAGGTCTTAGTTGACTGGATCAACAAGACTTTAAAAGTGGAACACATTGTGGTGCAGAGCCTGGAAGAAGATATCTTCGATGGCCTCATCCTCCATCACCTTTTAGGTGAGACCCAAGTGAGCACACACACACACACACACACACACATGCACTCATGACTGTGGTTGCTATGGTTGTGGCACGTGTCCATGTGGTTCACAGGGAAGTTAGCTGGTGTGCATCTGTCCGTGGAGGAGATCGCATTGACCAGCTCCGCTCAGATCCGTAAGCTGGAAATTATCCTGGAGGCTCTGAATGAGAAACTGGGGCTGCAGGACAGCTCCCCCGCTAGGTGGAGTGTCAAACGTGAGCCGCATTCATACTGAAATCATGAGGAACGAGTGTTTTGGATGCCCCTTTCAGCTGGGAAACCTGTACAGCACAGTCATCATTAGCCATGTTCAGTGCTACAGCAGATTATTTTCTTCTTTGTCAGTCATTCACAGTAAAGATTTGCTGGCCACTCTCCATCTCCTGGTTGCCATAGTGAGGTGTTTTCAGCCTGATGTGGAGCTCCCTCTGAATGTCAGTGTGGAAGTGGTCCTTTTGGAGGTGAGTTTACTGTCAATGTACCATACTTCTACCTTCAAGGTGTAGAAATTAAAACAATGACCTTGCTCTCACTTCACTGCCTCGCAGGTCAACAGAAATGGAATCAAATCAGAAAAGAAAATAGAGATTCTAACAGGTGGAAGGTCGGTCTCTGATTATGACAACTGCATGTTCTTCAGATAATCTTATTTGGTTCCCAATTAAATGCGCTACTGTTTATTTCAGTGATTCAGCTACAGATTCGCAGAGCAGTTCAGACCGTAAGTGAAATTTTCAGGGTCCACCTTTGAATTACCCTTGTCAATTCAGAACGTTGCACAGATTAATACTCTCCTCTTCATCTCTTCGTCTAGTTGAGGACCCCATTGAGCAGCTGCTGACTCTTGACTCCCACAAGGTCAACATTGTAAAGCAGGTAATGAAACAGGAGTCCAGCTGTTTACTGACCAATGAATTATTGGGAAGAGTTTTATTCTACTCTTGATCCAAACTCTGATTGGCCATATACCATGGCTAAGAGTAATGCTGTCTTTTAACTGTACTTATTGTGCTGATAACCAGTTAATTATTACAATAACGTCCCTAGGTATTTTGTATGTAGAAGATATGCCACGGCTGAGGGCTGTATCAAGGCACTCTTCATTGTGTTGTGCATAAAAACAACCATAGCGGAAGTACGTATCAGGGATGTCGCTAGGTCTATTTTAGGGGGGCTTTAGCCCCTATAAAATATATATAGTATGGATACAGTGAGCGTCAGGTTGCTTCCATCCTGAAAATTTCAAAGACGGCGGTTCATAAAAACAAGGTAAAACAACAGCCTTTTTGGAAAACAAAGTTAGAGACTGGCAGAGGACAAAAAAAACTGTCCACTGACCGAGATGACTTTCAACTCATTTGAATGTCACTCAACAACCATAGGATGACATTAAGTGACCTACATAGAAAATGGCAAACAGCAGCTGGGGTGAAGTACACGGCAAAGACGGTTCGAAACAGGCTCCTAGGGGCAGGGCTGAAAGCGATAAAATAGCCCTTCATCAATGAGATGCAAAGAAGAGCCAGGCAGAAGTTTGCAAAATAACATAAGGATTGGACTGTAAAGGAATGGAGTAAGGTCATCTTCTCTGACGAGTCAAATTCTCAGCTTTGCCCAACACCTGGTCATCTAATGGTTAGACAGAGACCCGGAGAGGCCTACAAGCCACAGTGTCTAACACCCACTGTGAAATTTGGTGGAGGATCAGTGAGGATCTGGGGATTCTTAAGCAAGACTGGAATTGCCAGATTTGTCTTTGTGAGGGATGCATGAATCAAACTAAGTACAAGGTTATCCTGGAAGAACACCTGCTTCCTTCTGCTCTGACAATGTTCCCCAACTCTGAGAATTGTTTTTTCCAGTAGGACAATGCTCCATGCCACACAGCCGGGTCAATCAAGGTGTGGATGGAGGACCACCAGATCAAGACCCTGTAATGACCAGCCTGATTTCTAGACCTGAACCCCATTGAAAACCTTTGGAATTTGATCACGAGGAAGATGGATGGTCACAAGCAAGACATTTGGGTGTGATGTTGTCAGTTGTTTATAGAATAAAAATAAAAAATGTAATTAACTCAAACCCATACCTATGATTAGTAAACCAGAGAAATTGATCATTTTGCTGTGGTCTGTTATTTTTTTCCGGAGCTGTATATAGAGAGACTGAGACTAAGACATATAGAGAGACAAAGCAATATATTGAGGGACAGACTGAGAGGGAAGGTGACACCAGGGGATCCGCCTACTTTTAGATAAAGTGTGGTTATCACTAGCAGACTAGAAATAGAGAGACGTTTTCAGTCATGGTTTCCTCTGGACAAAAGGGCTTTTTAAAGCCCTTTTTAAAGGGCTTTTTAAAGCCCTTTTTAAAGGGCTTTTTTAGCACTTCAGTAAGTATCGTGATCCAGTTGTGATATTGTGATGAATCGTAATGTTTTGAGTCATAGCATGTGTATCGTGATATATATCAAATTGCAGTATTTGCCAATACCTACCCCCAAAGGAAATATGGTCTAATTTGAGACATTGTTTTGGTTAAATGTCAACAGATTTGTAACGAGATCTGTCATGTTGATTTAAACGTATACTTTCCTATATTAGGCCATCATGCACTTTGTCAACAAGAAGATGTCGACCCTGGGAATACAGGTGACAGACATGGAGAAACAGGTACACTGATTGCGGGAAGGGTTTGTGTCAAGAAAATGTTGTGTCAAGAAAAATGATCTGATTCCATCATGATACATCACGCTACTGCCATTTGGGTTTGGTCCATCTGATGGTGGTCCTTATAACGTGTAGTTTGCAGATGGTGTGATTCTCCTCCTGCTGATTGGACAGTTGGAAGGGTTCTTCATTCCACTCCATGAGTTCAACCTTACGCCAGTGAACAATGCAGAGATGGTAAGAAGATCATACAGTCTAGGACTGTATCGTTTTTACTACGGTACAGTAAAAACATGTCATGATTGGCCTACACTAACTGTATTCTCATGTACTTCCTTAAAAGAGGACTACAGAAGAACAAGCCGTCCAATCATATTTGTATTCATTTGAAAGCAGAAAGAGAACCCTCTTCCTTTCGAGGTAGAAAACTCTTGGTTTAACATCAGCTGGAGGGATTCCTCCTGTAGTTTTGAGCTCCAACCCTTTTACTGGACAGCTAGCACCCTGTAGGGTTTTGCTCCAATCATAACCCACTGTTATCAATGATTTAATCTCTGAAATAAAAAATGTATGACCGTCCCTTCAGGAAAATGTATATTCCCATGACCCTACGTGACCACATGGGGATAAACATGCAACACTCCCTTATATCTCAAATAGCAATGAAACCATTGCTTGATTTGTACATCTAATGGTGGCAGAACAACGAGGAGGACATGAGTTAGGGTGTTCCAAAGGTATCAGAATACATCATTTACAAAATAGATACCTTTTCAATTATGCATCACATAATGGCTTTCAGGAGTTGGACACATGCCCATAAGGAATATAGTGCCCTTTTGAAATGCATGCCATGCAAAAGCTATGTCATTTAAAATGAGTGGACAATTCACATCTCAATGTTGTACAAAGGATGGAAATGACAGGCTACTTAAACACTGAACAAGTGGGACATCTAAGGTTGTTAAAATTTCAGGTGAGTAATATATTGTAGCCTACAATTCGAGGAAGAAAATACGTTATTGTGCTTGTTAAAGAATTCTAGTTTGTGACTCACTCAATGAGACACTGCCGCACAGTCATGGGCAATGACAAAAGCTTCTCTCTCTTGGTTTTGTACATCTCAGTATATTACTTATTTGGACTTGAACAAGACTCTTCTATTTCAGCAGCCAGTTGAATTTTATTTGAAACATTGCAGTGCCCAGCATTGGCTGCGTTGGAGATCCCGTTCCCTGTGCTGTGATTGGGCTACACACAATTCACATCCAGGCAATAAAACACTTTGATCCTGTTTGGCTACATTTGAAACTGTATCTATATGTAGTATGCTGACATTTTTCTTACTAATGAGAAAAGCATTAGGCCTAATTCTATAACGTTGGCAAATGAATTAAAATGGATCAGGAGCTTCTCCATGTTCCTAATTCTATAAGGGAACGCAGTTGCTAAATTTGAGCCATTTTTCTGGAGCAGAGGGCGAGAGAAAGATCATGAGAATCTATCTCATTCTGTAGGCGATAGATGCGCACACATTTCTCGCTCGCTTGCTGCAGCAACCGGCATACTTCTGTCTCAATTTTATCATGTTGCACAAATCATAAACGGGTCCTCTCAAAACAGAAGTGCCCTCTCAAAATTGCAGTCCTCTCCATTGAAGTTCATTTATGGGCAATAGAATAGATGTTTTCAATTTGGATTATTGGGAGTAACTGATAAAATGCTTAATCATTTTTATTCAAATGAATCCTAGAATTTGTAAGCTGTGATGGTACCTCTTATTCTATGGTAACTGTGAAGTACGCCTCTTCCACTGGCTAATACTTATGGGAAACTCATCTACCGGACTTGATTTGCAATCTGTGAAAATGTTTCTTTCAAATGCGAAAATGTTTTAAAAGCACCAAACCTGTACTTTCAGTTTATAGTTGTAGATGTTTTTTGCCACTGAATATTTGCTTTCTTAACAAGTTTCAACACCTGGATCAATCCGTGCATTTACAACTTTACGTCACCTTGGCAATAAATTCTGAACAAAGGGTTTGTTACAACTGTGTTTGGAACAGAAACCTACAGGAGGGTAACGGGAGCTGTAGTATATATCACCTTTATTGATTTGACCTTCTTGTGAGATTGGCATTCTGCACAGGACGTGTGCCTGGTGTCAGTCTGGTAAATGTGTCTTGGCCAGCTCAGTCTCTCATGTCCCTCTCCATGACTAGATCCACAATGTGACCCTGGCCATGGAGCTCCTTAAGGACATGGAGTTACCCGTGTCCAACGTCGACCCCCAAGGTGAGGCTGTTCATATGCTGCACTGCCGTGTCCATATTTACTGTACTTAGGTCTGATGCCAAATCAACTTGGAGTAAAATAGGCCTTGTCCAAGTGTACTAAGACTAGGAGATAGAAATGGTAAGGAAAATATCCACAAAAAAAACACAGCCAGAGTGGCCGTTTCTTGCCGTATATGAAATAGACATTTTGACAAAGATTGCTCCAGGCTGAATGGTGCTTGAAGACATTAATGTCAAACTAATTCAGAAGATTTCATACCAACGGCATTTATTTGGGCAATTGCAGTATTTCTTAGACTGTTCAAATGTCAAGTGGGTATAATGATTTGCGCTGATCGTCTGTGTTAATCCCCTTCACCGTGCATGGGGATATGGTTAGTGTTCTGAGGGAGAGCTGGGATTCCGTTTGAATATTAATGAATATGATGATTAGAACCCTGAATGATGATTGGCTGAGGGGTTGTACCAAATGCCATTCTCTTCCCTGTATAGTGCTCTTCCTTTTGGGTCAGCAGTAGAGAACAGGGTGTCTTCTGGGACGCAGGCCCACTCTGAGGTCATGATCGTTCATTTCGATGCACAGGGAGGAAAGTCAATCTGTTGGCCGTTGGTAGAGTCATTGACATAACCTTTATCAATCATACTGCAATACCAAACTGACCAGAGGCTGGGTTAAGAGGGTTGACAGTGTTGTGGCCCTCCTGCAGTCATCCATACAGCTCCTTCAGTCCAAGACATGCACTTCTGCACATTCATGTTTAATTTCCTGGTTTTGTTTCTGAATGAACTGTGAATGAAGAAGCTCTGAGCATTTACTTGAATTGTAAATGATAATAAAAGAAGCCGGTTCATTTGCCTGGCAGCGTAACATATAATTTAAAAGTAAAACTTGGAGTTGATAACTGTTAATGGTTGGACTTGGACAAGCGCAATTAATTTAACCTAGGAGCGAGAGGCTGATTTAATTCGTTTTTAGCGTCTTTTTAATTACGGGCTAATCTCTTTGATGGAATAATGAATCCCACTGCTTCAGGTCTACAGGCACTCACCAGTGGGTGCATTAATCAGGCTAGCCGGCGTTCAAGACCATCTTATTGGTGCCTTCATTTAATTATGCATCATGCAACCGTTTAGATATTGATTCAATTTAATGTTATGTTGTTCTTGGCTTAATGTTGTTGGCCCACTTTAAGAAACCTTACATTTTTGTTTCAATATCAATAAATTGTCATTGCTCCTGTGATTTTGAATGCTGGTGTTGGATAAACTAACCACTTAATGTGTCTGATTGCATCTATTCTAGATATAGTTTCTCAGCAGATGACTTCCATTTTAAAGGTCCTCTATGCCCTTTTCAAGAAGCACAAGTGCAGATGAGTATGGGAAGATAATACTGGAAGACATTACGTGATTAACATACCGGAAGTCATTACCCTGAGGTCTTTTCTGACATGTCCAGAATCCGATGCATTTTCCCTGTGTGAAAGATTGACATTACATTTATTTTTATATCTGACGTTGATTCTGTGTAAAGCTTTGTTTACTTTGCGTCAATAAAAATGTATGTTGATACCGAAACGTAGGTGTTTTTCGTTGCAAATGAGTTGTAAATTCTATGCATACATTTTATTCACGGACAGTCAGCACCTCTGCCAACATTTTGGTTCAATAAGTAAACCTTTTCACTGATGATTCTACACGGAAACCGATTCGGGTTACTTGGAACCAAAAATGATCTTCCAAGAGCCATAATGGGTTCCGCTATGGGGGACAGCCAAAGAACCCTTTAGGAACTTTTTTCTGAGAGTGTAAGACATGCAGGCTAATATTCAGCTGAACGTTTATTACAGCTCAATGTCCCACTAGTCTCAAGGCAGACAAAGAGAGTACACTTGGTACAGGCTGTTCCTCGTCTTCATCGTGTAAATGGCCCATTTGAACAGACAGTTTAAGTGTGTCGTCAGGTCAACCGAATGTTTTCTCTTTCCTCTATGTATTGGGGCCAGCCTTTCTGTTTATGGCCCTTGGACACCCCTGTCTCACAGGATTGACAGTTACATCTGCCTGAGAGAAATGTTGACATATAAGACAAGCATTTCAGTATTTCTGATCTGAGGTCAGGTCCCAGAGGATTCTGGATACTTGTGATGACGGATGAAAAGGTCTGCATTACAATAATTACGCTTGTGAAAAGGGCTGGCTGAATTCTACGTTGATGACTGGATGATTGACAGAGACCGATGCAGTATTTGCTATGCCTATGCTTAGTGCTCTTGTGATTAATCTCCGCATGGACGTTTTGTGATAGCTGAAGAAAATGTCAATTGTTTACGTAGTTCCCCATCCTTGCTTAGCTTATTCCAGCCCCCCCCACATCTTGTCCTGATCCATCCGCTGAAGTGTTTGTCATTGATTGACGTCTCATCACAAACGACACTGTCATGAAAATCTGATAACATGTAGCCAGATGGGGGGGACTCTATCGCATTACACAGACAAATGGCACCATTAAGAGCCACTTAGCGTGGGCTCTGCTCCACAGACGGGCTCCCCGCCTCGCCTCCGACGGGACTGAGTCGGCAGTGGGGTGGAAGGAAGTGATGGGACAGGCTGATGGGGTTTTAATAGACGGACATCGTCGTGCTGCCGGCGAGGAGGAGGCTCGGTCCCACTCCCTTTGAGAAGTGGGGGACTTTGAGAATGACTGATGGGATTTATTAGTTTCCGGTCCTTATCAGCGTGTCCATGTCTCTCAGGTATTATCGTAATAAAGCTGTCTCGGCAATGACACATAGGGGGAACAAGAGGCAAGGCGAAAGCGATGGGGAGATGGAATGTGTTCTAGGGGGAGAAAAGGGGAAACGGAGAGAGCCAAGGATTGGTGTGACAGAGGGAGAGTGGAGCAGGGGTCCTGAACAGCGGCAGAACTGGAAATCTGAGGTTTGAGTGGGAAGCGATTTATTAAAGAAAAGGACTTCTTGCTAACAAATCTTGACAACTCCCTGGATTCTCTGTTTTCTGAAATGCTCCTCCAGCTGCCGCTGACAGGTATTCTCCTTTCGACGTGGGCTTTGGTGGTGACGCGGCTGACTGTCCGCGTCCTGCCTGTCACCTCCTGGTCTTAATGGTGTGTCAGGCCCTGGCCTGGACGCCCGGCTCGTGTGATTCACCAGGCTGACTAAGAATGGACGCACTGTGCTCAGCAGAAAGGAAACCTCTGAAAGAAAATGTAATCAACTTTTATTGTTTTTCCCCCAAAGTTAGAATGACATTTGGGATTTGATAAAAAGCAGCACAGGCACACAGGCATGTTTAAACACACTGGAAAATATATATATATATCTTTATTTCTCACTAATTGAACAATACAAAGTTAACAAGTGCAGAAAGTCTTCCACTGATAACTGTACATTGTACTTATTAATAGGCCTACCTAGAATGAATGTGGAGTGGGTCTTCCACAGTGAGGTACCGACCAATCACTGCAAAGCTTGTGTACATGTGGAGATTCACTATTAGGCAACAGTTACCACGGCAACCTGAAAACTAAAATATAAGCACGCTCCCATCCCAACAGGAAGGATTACAACATTGACCATGTCACGTCAACTCCAAGATAAGACACCGCACAAGACAGAAATTCTAATTTGTCCCTCGAAAAACAACCTGGCAGACTTTGCTTGGGCTTCCAGTTTAGGGAGGGGTGAAACGGTGCTCCTTTGTCGTTACTGCGATAAGAAGACAAACTGCCGGGCTGTCGTCTGCACGACATCCCAGCAATCAAGAATGTGTAATTAGGACTGTTGATAATGCTTGCCAAGGCAGGGACATTCCCCTAGTTATCACGACAACATATTGTCTGTTAAGGGGACTCCCCGCTCACAGACCCACAGAACAGGCTCCTGAGGAGGTCCTGTGTTTCCTTGCATATCTGATCCCAGCCATTTCCCCTGCTTTGAGGCCCAATTAAAACCCTTTTGTACTGCATCAGCTGTTTAGATTCTTGCTCCTCCTGCCTTCCTTACTGCTGCTTCCTCCCTTTCTGGGGAGGGAGGGGAGGTGGTTGGAAGGAAAGTGAGGGGGCGAGGAAAACAGGGAGAGAGGTAGGATATGGAGTGACAGAGAGATGGAGAGAAGAGATGAAAGAAAAGAGGTAGGAAGAGATGGAGTGTAATTTAGCACCTCCACAACTCCCCAGTCTAGGCCAATTATTTCAGTTGGCCAAACTGTAACCCAGCACAGGGGACATTTCGGCTGGAGCAAACCCGCAATTAGCCGTTTACCCTTAGCCAAACGGAGGTTAACTAAGTCAACTGAGTAAATGTTATGAAAAACGTATTTTTAATTGATTATATTTCCACAAATCGAGCGACATTTTCAGAGGCTGTAGACTTAGGAAAACAAAACTGCTATTTTCAAATCGTTTGAATAAATTGACAGGCACAGTTTGCTCCTGTTGTATTTTGGGGAAAGCTGTTCTGCTCCTCCTGTCTCTTCAGGAGTATTGCGGCTAATTCCAGTAACTCAGACATAACCGTTTATGGTTCTGTCCTCCTGGTTGGCCCCTACCAAGGATACGGAAGCATACTGCCTGCTGCACGTTTGGAACGCTCCTGGAATCCTCAAGACTTAATGTACTGCCAGCGCTGCTGCCAAATTGCAGGTTATATCTGTAGAGTGAGGAGAGATGCGCCCTGTACATGTCAAGCCTGGTCTTCACCATGACCACTCTACCCAGCTAACAAACGCTTGATTCTCCTCCCTGTCAACACAGCAAACGGGGCACTTTACGGATCAATACGAAATGACATGCCAGCAATTAGTTAAGAGCTTTATTCTCTCTCCTAACATCCTTTTTTGGTTCGCAGAAGTGATTCCCTCTTCTCGGCACTCCACTCTGGCTCATTGCTAAGCTGACAGGGACTTATGATCATTAGGCTGAAATATCTGTTCCTTAGACTTTACCTTGCCATTAAATCTAGCTTACGGAGAGACCCAGGGTTGGCCTCGAAAATGGCATACTCGCTGTTGTACACTATTGACCAGAGCCTAAAATTACATATGGGGATATGAAGTGTTTTGGGATTAGACCATCAGATTCACCTCAGGGATTGGTCTGTGTATGACTCATCCTATTTTCCCATCTGGGTCATGACTCTTAATGCTGTACATTATTGCCTATGGGGGAAATGTCTGTTCCCGGCCTTTGCTTTCTATTTGGGCTAATAACAAAAAATTGTTTCTTACCAGTATGGTGCATTGGCACTTGTACAACCCTGTTTCCAAAGAAGTTGGGATGCTGTGTAAAATGCTAATAAAAATCGAATACAATTATGTCCAAATCATTTATTGCTGAATTTAACAGAAAAGAGTACAAAGAAAACATATGTTGAGACTAAGAAATGTCATTGTTTTTGGAGAAATACATGGCCATTTTGAATTTGATGCCAGCAACAACAACAGTTTCAAAATAGTTGGGACGGGGGCGTGTTTACCACTGTGTTGCATCACCTCTTCTTTTAAAGATACTTTGTATGCATCAGGGTACTGAGGAGACCAATTTCTGTAGTTTTGAAAGTGAAATGTTTTCCCATTCTTGCCTGATACAGGATTTCAGCTGCTCAACAGTTCGGGTCTCCTTTGTTGTATTTTTCGTTTCATAATGCAGCAAATATTTTCAATGGGTGACAGGTCTGGACTGCAGGCAGGCAGGTTTAGCACACAGACTCTTTTACTATGGAGCCATGCTGTTGTAATATGTGCAGGATGTAGTTTGGCATTGTCTTGCTGAAATAAGCAAGGCCTTCCCTGAAAAAGACTGAATGGCACCACATGTTGCTCATAAACCTGTATATATTGTTCAGCATTAATGGTGCCTTCACTGATGTGTAAGTCACCCATGCCATGTGCACTAATCTCCTCTTTAGTCCGGAGCTTCCATGATTCCTAAAAAGATTTTCAAATTTTAATTTGTAAGACCACTGGATAGTTTTCCACTTCGCCTCAGTCCACCTTAAATGAGCTCGGACCCAGAGAAGGCAGCGGTGGTTCTGGATCTTGTTTATATATGGTTTCTTCTTTGCATGGTAGAGTTTTAATTTGTATTTGTGGATACAACGACATACTATGTTCACAGACAGTCGTTTTTGGAAGTGTCCATGCAAAGATTTCCACTACAGATTCTTGTTTTCAATTTTCAATGCAGAACCTTCTGAGGGCCTGGAGATCACGACAATCCAATATTGATTTTTGACCTTTCACATACAGAGATTTCTCAGGTTTCTCTGAATCTTTAAATAATATTGTGTACCGTAGATGATGAGATCCCCAAACTCTTTGCAATTTTACAATGAGAAATGTTATTCTTAAATTGTTGCACTATTTGCTGGCACAGTCTTTCACTGAGTGGTGAACCCCTCCACATCCTTACTTCTGGCAGACCCATCCTCTCTAGAATGATTTTTTAATACCAAATCATGTTACTCATCTGTTGCCAAATTACTTATTTTGTCAAACCACCAGGTTTATTTTTTAGCATTGTACAACTTTTCCTCTTTTAGAACTTTTTTAAATGTGTTTCAGTCAAATTCAAAGTTTCTATTGAAAATAAGGATCAAATGATTTGCACATCATTGAATTCTGTTTTATTTAAATTTTACGCAGCGTTTTTTAGCAAACAGGGTTGTAATTCCAATGCACCTATTGGGTTTATAGTCCGTATCGGACAATTATTCAGAATTCGACAAGGTTACAGAGGAAACGTCACCAAATAAATCACAAAACACACAGGCCTATTCTGAAGACAGGTTGAAAGTGGTTCCCAAACCTTTTCAGTTACTGTACCACCAAAATAATTTTGCTCTTCTTGGAGTACACCTGAAGTACCCCCTCATGTTAATTTCACTAGTATGCCTATGGTGTCATGAGTGTGTTCAAGTACCCCCTGTGGAGAGGCCAGGTACCCCCTGTGGACAGGCCAAGTACCCCCTGTGGACAGGCCAGGTACCCCCTGTGGACAGGCAGGTACCCCCTGTGGACAGGCCAAGCATCCCTGGTTGGGAACCACTGTTCTAGAAAATAGTTTCAGGGAGTTGCTATAAGGAGTGAAGAGTTCTATTGCGGAACCATTCATATTATTATAGAACTAAATATAACCTAATAAAGCTGGAGATATGCATCTCTGTCAGTGTAGTGTCTACAAAGATAATATCCACTCATAAAAATTCCCTGACTACTTTACATTAAATAAATCACCAATAGATACTGTACTCCCAATACTTCTACTAATCACTACTGAATGTAAACCCCATAACAGCAACCAAATGCAATCAACACTCTATATTTAGAAAGGTGTTTAACAATACAAAGCTTTGCTTCCTGTAACCACAGTTGATCCAGTTCGCTTAAAGTTTCCACCGGCTTCTTCTTGGAACAGTGACAGCCCACAGTTCCATTTTCTGTCCTGGTTTCTGTGGTCGGTTCTGTTGCTTAGAGTAACAGCTTGTGCCACCCGGGCCCTTGTCATAGTGTAACGTACACCGCAAAGATGTCGAGATACTGTCTCTTCCAGAGCCCTGCTCAGTTTCTACGATCCACAATAGACAGGTAAACCTGTGAGCGATGTTAGCTCGGTTCTCTTGGTCCAGCAGTGGAGCTGTTCAGAGGAATGGGAATGGACTGTGTCCTGGTGCTGTCAGCTAGCTGGGTTGGCTGAGCCACCTGTGGTTTGTTACGGTGTCAAAAGTCCAGACAGAGACAGGTGTCTTAAGCTGCGCTCTCGTCTGTGGACGCGCTTTATTCAGCATCGCTTCCCTCTGCTACGCATTCATCCTGCAGCATCACTCTGAATAGAAAAGAGGAAAAAGATGGAACATCAAAACCCTTGAATAGTTTATCGAGTTTATAGGGAGCGAAACCCATCCAAAGCCAAAGGAATAAACCACTAAGAAACTGCATCATTCAGAACTATTTAAACAGTCTTCTCATTGGTATGTTTGCATTATTCAGTGGCCCGGTGTGTAGTCATCAGACAGCACAACAGTTCCCCCTAAACTAATATGGGTTGAGGGACAAGCGCTGCGGACGAGTGATCTAATGTTGGCATCTTTCATTTGACTTTGCAATGAAGTAAAGTAAGAAAAGTATAAACCATCCCAGGCCAGAGAATTTTCTCTTTACCAGGCTGTATAATCTCCTGCAATTAAGAAATGTTAATGAAGTTGACACAGGGAGAGCGCTACGATATAATTGGACCCGGCCTGGACATGCTGCAGCACACACACACACACACACATCCAAAACACACACACACACACACACACACACACACACACACACACACACACACACACACACACACACTTCATTAAATTATTTACTTCTTATTTGATCCATTCCAGACAAACCCCTTTGGCTACATTTGTGGCTCAAAGACACTGGGTTATTACACAAGAAAAAGGCACAACCCTTTTATCATGACACTGTGACAAAAAAACATCACATGAAAGCTGTTTGAAGCTCCTAGTGTTATTTCTGTCAGATTTTGTCATGGGTATACAGTGTCTGAATCAGATTACGGTGTCACTCACGGCTCTGGCAGAGCGGCAGGCAGATGGCGGAACGAGGTGGGCGTAAGCGTGCGTCGTGCCGTATGGTCAAGTACGATCAAAGCAACGTACCAGAGACACCGACCATCTGACGAATCCGAAAGAGGACATCATCTGCTAGGCGACAGACTCGCCGATATGATGTTTCGGTAACCGGAGGCATGGCTGGAAATGGCTGTTAGGTGACGACCGGGCAGACAGACACGTTTTAATTCAGGCTCTATTAATGTGCCAACAGATGCCACCTCGTTTGGCTGCAGTAGCTGACCCTGATCGGCCTGGTGAGCCGGCCTGGCAGGCTGTTAGGCATTGAGGGCTGGCGGGCGGTACGGTACATGGCACAGGGCCACGCAGCTGTGATCCGCTGCCAAGTTGTTTCTGGTGATCGTCACCATGGAGATAGGTGGGGAGATCTTCGTCGGTCATGGGTAATCACGCCATGGAGTGTTAATATCACATGGACTTCTGCCGGTAGCCCGCTGGTTTCACACTGTTAGTGACTCTGGAGCTGGCAGATCGTAGCTCAACCACTCGTGTGTTTTTAAAGAAACACAATGTGTTAGAGGGAACGGATTTGTCTTTATTTTAATGACACAGACAGACATTTATTCTTGTACCTAAAACCAACTAGATTACATCAGCTCTTTTTTCCACGTAAGCGGAGCTGGCCAAGAAGAGCGACCGACTGACAGACAGACAGACTGACTGACTGACTGACTGACTCCCCCCCATGTTAAATAGTAAAGTGGTTAGAGAAGTAGCCCTGTAAACTATAGGTCCCGTGTTCGGATCTCCTCACAGGCAAAGTACGCTTTACGTATTATTCTGTATAGACAAAAACGTCCCTGGCTAAAACCTTTATCATCTACATTATAGTAAGCCTGAAATAAAACAGTTTACGAATATATTGTGACTGTTCAGTGCCATGAAAGGAAATTTCTTTGGCAGACTTGCCAGAAATTGCTAAATTCTTATGATTATTCCAGTAAGTTAGTAGATATTGATAAAGCCTATTACAGGCTAGTACGCTGTTAAAACGGCCAGTGGCAAACGGCATACAGTTCATAGATGCAATTTGTGGAGGAGGTAAACTTAGTAAGAAACATTGGTCAGTTTAATGAATGGCCAATTTGCTGTTGAAATGGCCAGTGGCAAATGAGGATTTGTTCAAGTTAGACACAAGAGCCACACTGACAGACACCAAATGTACAGTTCTGTGGTGTAGTGGTTAACGACACAGCCTTCCACGTGGGTGACCCGGGTTGGAATCTCGCGAGGGCAACACTTTCTATCGGGGACAGAACTAGGCTTGCCTGGTTTCTTGTTTCTTCACTCTTGAGGTGGCATCATACTAAGCTCGTATCAATACGGGAACCTGTGGAATGCGCATGGCAAACCTAATAATAGACAATGCTCCATCGCTCTAAAACTGACCCCGGGGTTTAGCCTGTGTCTGTGGGAAAGGCGATCCGACGCCACGGGGTAAAGAGGCCTCCCAAACGGCGAGGTGGTGTCACCCGCCTAGACAGAGACAGCTGGCCTCAATTTAACCAGACGCTGTAATACCATCGGAGACTTTGTAACCATCAGGAGGACATCTCGTTTCATTATTGAACGCGGAGTGTTTTTATTCGCGCCGTGCTGGGACTGGGAGTTCCCAAGAACAGCTGTGTCTACTGCTGTGCAAAAAGCTCTCTACCGGAACCCCAGCGGACCACGATGTCAAAAAATATATCACAGTTACTTGGCCACGTACTCTCCATGCGCACATTGTCAAAGATAGCACACCGAAGCTCTGGGTTTTTGGTCCTGTTATGAGCCAAGGAAGGCCACCGCTTAGTAATCATTGTGTGATACTCCATGTAATCTGTTATACTTAAACAAAGTGGTCTTACTGCTTTGTAACCCGATGGGGTTTTTGTACATAATGACTGAACTGACCTAGCTTTCTGCTCATACACGCACATTATGTCTCTTCTTGAGCCAAACCATACAGTAGCTGATTCAGCATACTGTATTATGTTAGGCTGGGTTTAATTCCTGAAAAACAGACTGTTAATAAAGGGCATCTATCTTTTCACAGAAAGAAAGTAATATCAGATTCCCTAGCCGCCCACGCTGGATCCAGATTTAAAGTTACACGCACCAGCTTTCTGAAAGTAAGGCCAGCCATTAACTTGACTTGTTGCAATTTCTCCACAAGAATGCAGAAAAAATATCCACCATTGTATTGTAGATGGTTGATGATGCCCCATTATAGACCTTGGACCCAAATCCATCTTTGTTCATATATAGCCAACAGATGTTTCTCTATGTTTTACCCATCATCCTCCCTGTCTCTGGGGATCTGATTCTGTGACTCACCACTAAACCCCACGCCATCTAATGATGTTGCATTGTTTGTGTATTCATGAGGGCAACACACTGGGGACTTCATTCAGTCACAGCTGGTAATAGAGTTTCAGTTAAAGGCAGTGGTTCGCAAATGTTTCCTATCCAGGGAAAAGCAAATCACTGTCATGCTCTAAAGGACCACCAAAGAGTTCCTTCATTTATTTGGTCCCATTCATGGTCACTTTGATCGGTGAGAGTAAGAGATACAGAGCACCAGATGAAATGCAATAACAAGGTGTGCATTCTCAGTACATGGACAAAACATTACAGTACATACCCTATTTGAATGATGACAGGAAAAGCACCATCTAATGGTCAGAAGCTGGTAATATCAGGTTGTATGATCCCCATACTGCTTCAACTACTTTTACATCAACAACTGATACTGTATACTGGCTGTTGGGGTGGACTTGGTTTGGGGTTGTGAGATCTGCGTTTGGCATTTAGCCATTTTGTTGGATTTCTTATGTCTTAGTCATTTCTTAGAAGAGATTTGAACAGAACTGAATGTTTTGTAATATACTTATGGAATATTATGTAAATCCTATGTCTAATTTGGTGCAGTCAATTAGCTAGATCACAATTCAAGTGTCAACAAGATAATGTAGGAATGCTAATCATATCTGTTCATAAATACAGAGAGTTCTTAGGAACAATCTGCTTTTTGAGGTGGCGCCAACCTGTTCCCGGTATGGTAAGGGTCAACCAGCCCTCCCTGAGATTGATGAGGACCCACAGACTAAACTGACTGGTCTGTCTAACAACCTGCCTCTGAGGACGTGTCTCGTGGTAGTTAGATATGTATTCAACACTAGAGCAAACGTTTATCTATCAGGTTCAGTCCCTGCATATAGTTCTGCTGTATGAGCTTCTCTATCTGTGTCAGTAGCCTAGCTTTGATGCTTTGGCACAGACCACAACCCCATTTATCAAATCTCTGGCATCATTAAGTTATCATGGACAGTCAGACAGATGGCTTGGCCCAGAGGATTGGTCCGTGGCTCTGTCTAAGTCTGTCTGTGTGTGTCCTGTGTGTCTGGCTGGCTGGCTGCTTGTTGTTAGTGAGAGCTCTTTTGTTCTGAGTACAAACCAGCCTCCCTACCTCAGGGGAATGTCTGAGAAAGAAATAATTGATCATCTTAGCCAAAGGTGGGTCTGTGTGCTTGCATGCGCATGGGTGATGTTCAAACAGGTGTGTGTGTGGCGAGGTTTAGTGGTTCCATTTCCTTGTTTGCCAACGAAGGTGTGGGGAGGTTTAGTGATTCTATAAGCCTACGAAGGTGTGGGGAGGTTTAGTGGTTCTGCTTCCCTTTTAGCCTCAGAAGCCGTGGGGAGGTTTAGTGGTTCTGCTTCCCTGTTAGCCTACGAAGCTGTGGGGAGAAGAGACTGCTGCTGGCGCTGCCAAATCTCTCTTAGTTGTGCTGATGGTTTGCCCATGGTAACATTCCCTTAGCAACGTTGTACAGATCAACAAGACACAATGAGACAGTGTGGGGTGTTGAACCCTGAGGGAGAATGTTACAGACTCCCTTGAGATTTTCCAGATTGGAATGAGATCATCAGCAACTTAACAATCTTCCCAATTCTGGCCATCCAGCCAAATGAATGCAGAAACATTTGGCCTTCGAAAGCACTTGTTTCCCGACCCCCGACTGTACCATGAACAATACAGAGTGATTCGTTACGAGCGTGAGATGAACAAAGCAACTCACCAGGCGGTGGGCGTGTGGTAGGGGAGGGGGCTTGGGACTTCTTCTCTGAGGCTGTGTCTGGGGTGGTGATGGCTAAGGACCAGGGGGTGAACCTGTCCATGCCCCTGGGTCTCGCTCTCCTCCGCCAGGGCCGCACGGTGCCACTGACTCCTGGCCTTCTTCAGCCAGCGCCCACCCAGGCCCCACCTCTCCAGGTAGACGCGGCACAGCTCATAATTAATGGCGGAGTAGTAGAGGAAGTCCAAGGCCAGCAGGACCATGACAAAGAAACCGTAGATCCACACTCCTATCAAGGCTGTGTAGTTACTGTGTGAGAGAGAACGAAACACGATGAGAATGACATAGAACACAATTGCAGCCTTTATCCGTGTGAGGGGTAAATCTATACTTCATTGTAACACTGGTCCCAACCCTACACGTTAAAAACATGTGTTCAATCAGTTGTCCTAAGGCATCTATTGATGTATGTACGTGGGCCGCTGCGGGTTACAGCATGAGATTCACTCTCCCGTCCATAAAAGTCGCCGCGAGGTAAATGCGTGCAAATGCTTTGCAATTACTCCATGAGCAGCGTTTGTAATGAGACTTGTGTTAAATGTCTTGAGGGTGAGATGAGCCGAGCGTTAGAGAGAAGACCATCTGATTAGACATCAGATGTCATAACTCCGCCTCCCTGACCCTGACAGACTGCGATACAAGGACATTGTGTCACCGCCATAAAGTGACTTTTATCATTTGTAGCAATGTTAGACAATGTAAAAAAAAGCATATTGAAAATGTGAAATTAGCTATATGACACAGAAACAAGTAAATAGGCTGATGCTCGCACACCATCATGTGCTAATGGCAGCAATGGTTTCACTGTGAGCCGCAGTTTTAAAATAGCCAGGTCATTGTCATTCTGTGGTCATTCACACCAGGGCCGAGACACTGTCAGACCCAGAGGTGTGGCACGTTTAATGTCAGCTCTTTAGTCTGTTGGGGGGATGATGGAATGGCCTCTTGTCCTGGTAACAGTCACTAGGCAAAATTTCCTCCCACAGCCAAATGCGGTTGCTCTCACCTACGTTTATATTGAGCTTCCAAGAACCCCTCCCTCGATGACTAGAACAAGAGTACTCCAAGTATATACTCAGTATATACTCAGGGCTGGAAAATTCGATAGAAAGATGAAGTGAGAGAGACTTTTTTGGGGTTCTACATTTCCCACTGGGTTCTACTTGTATTAATGGGCTCTACTTTAATGACCGGGCTCTACTTGATTGGTTCTTGGCCACATACAGTGCAGTGTGGTGGTGAACGATACATTCACCTATTATAGAAAAAGATATGAAATCCCCACTTAATCTGTGCTGAGAGATTCCATCCTGAGTCAACCCACTCACTCCATCAGTAACAAAGCCTCAGCTCTTCACTGCTCTGGTTTTGAGTCTCTCTGTAGGAGTGGATCAGTGTCAAGGTGCCCTTTGAGGACCAGTCAAATGATGTCAATGAGTGGAACATCGTCAAGGGAGCGACCACTTATCAATCACTAACATTTAAAGGCTAGGGCTTGTTCTCTGAGGAATCGTCTCGGAATTGCCTCAGTCTTGAATAAGAAACAGTTGGGGGTTACTTACAGATCTCCTCACTATAGGTTGTTCAGGTTTGCACTCCGTGTGATGTAAGTACCATTTCATAATAACAGCGCAATAGAATACAATTAACTGATTCAAATGTAGTGCTACTGAACATAATCGCTCCCCTAACCGTGGCAGGACTCACTTATGAGCAAAGCCATCGGTGATGGTGGTCAGGTTAACCTGCATGACTGTCTGGAACTCGGTCTCGTTGCAGCAGTACTTGAAAGCCGTGTTGTTGTGGTGACAGCAGAACATGTAGGTCTTGTTGTCCGAGAGACGAGGGCAGTGGAAACCAAAGTGGTAGCGCCCCTTGTGGTCAGAGTACGGTTCACACACTCTAAAATGAGCTGAAAGGGCTGCGGAGAGACAAACAGAGGCAGAGATAAAGAGACAGCGATAGTTACAGAGGTGGGATGAAGATAATATAGGCCGACTTGATTTCTGTTACTTTTATAAATGGCGGTAAACCGTGCTGAAATCAACAGACAGTTACTAATCTCTGTGGAAGGATTACATATTAAGGTTAAGTCAGGTATTTTGAATCTAGAAACCAGAGAGGCGTGTCTGAGATGGGAGTCATGGAAACATAATTTGGCAGCCTGGTTTCGTGTAGATGATCACCAATTACCAATCTGTCAGAGAAATGGACCAGAGATAATGAGTGTGGATATACAGGGCTGATCACGGTTGTCTCATATGTCACTGTGAAACAAGACAAAACCACAGACACCATCAAAACCAATCAGGCTGGGCAAGTTGGCATCCTTTCACATGTTCATACTGTTACTGACAAGAGCAACACTTTCCGTGGCAAAGCCGCAGATAAACTGGAATTTGGTGATGGTTAGGTGGTTGCCTATGGAGTGACAAAGAAGTGGGACAAGGTTATCCCATCCTTTTATCACGATGTTGAGCTATTCCCCTTAATGATGGAGAAGAGACTATTGGGCTGTTAAGCAGGGAAGCGTTCCCCTGGGATTTAGTTCAAAGGCCTGGGAAGGTGGGGTTATATATGTCTGCGGTTGATGATAAAAGTGTTATCTAATATTACACAGGCCATCCAAGGACAGACTCGCCATTTGAAGGAGGGGAGCATTCCAGACCTAATGAGCTCGGGACAGTGCCTCATTCAGGGCCGGCTGAATGACAGGTCGACTGGCTGGCTGAGCAGATTGAATAGTTTCCCCTCCGACTCCGACTCCCTGTAATCGTCCGGTTATGAGAGTGTGTTGAACAGGGAAGTATAATCGGGAGTAGACGCAACACAGTTTTACACAGGAGGTTTGAAGTCAGAGACGGATGACAGCATAGATTGGCTATTTATTATCCCTTGTATGTCTGTGAGGAGACAAGAGGAATTGGATTGTTATTTGATGAGAATAACTGCGGCTTGAGGTTTAATATTATGCAGACTCTCTCTGGTTTAAACTAACAACGGTACATTGTCCTTTGTCTCATTATATCAGCCAGCATTTTCTGTTAACTCCAAACACTTTATGTGGTAGTGAAGTGATGCACATTTTCATAGAAATGCATGACAACATTAAGATCCTTGTTACGTAAGATTTTTGCAGGGGAAAAAATATTGGAATCGGACCGACTACTCATAAAGGTCACTTATCAATCCCAAGCTGACATTTAAACGACAGCTATGTTCATGCCAAAATCATCCCCTCTAAATATGCGACTCCGGTATTCTAATGGAGGGGTCAGAGCTGTAAAGAGGGCGTATTGGCAATAAGGAAGCAGAGCAGCTTGGCATCGGAAGCGGCCCATAAAGTCCTCTAATAATGCACGACTTAAAGGGTTAGTGAGAGGAGCTGGCCAAGGAAATACAGCCTCAGCCATATTAAAGGGATAACAGCTGGATCTGGTCAGGGCTCCGTTTGGAAACGTTTTCATGTTGTTAATCACATTAACACCTTTCCAATTGTAGGATACTACAGTAAACCATTTGGCTCGGATGTAACGTTCAAAACTTCAACCTGTGAGCCCGAAGGCTAAAATCCTAGGTGAAACGTTGCTGGGTTATACTGTACTCAGGTTGCTAACAATGTGAATTACAGCTACGACAAATGCAGTTTCACAAAAGCCACGTTGATGTTGTATCGCGCGGCACGCTGACCACACCGCTCTATCGTTAGATGTAAAAGCTGACTCAGGCAATGTACACACACGAACAAACACCACAGTAAAAAGAGGAGTAGTGACCCGCAGTGGAGAGCAGGAGAAAGATGACCGTCAGGACGTTGAAGGACTGTCGGCTGGTGACAGTCATCTTGGGGTCCTCATAAAGGACGGGAGGCGGTGGGGGAGGTTCTGGCAGCAGGTTTTCAGCTCAGCATGCTGGACATTCCGTGCTCTCTGACGCCACCAATTACATGGCTGCCGTTGTCTGACAGGCCACCTGGACTGAGAATGAAAACAAATCAATTCAAAAATATGACTGGCGTAATGATTATGTACAGTACGTGGTTTGAACAAGTCTGTAACCAGCTGTTGACAAAGCACTACAGTAACTAAGGAGAGGCTGGAAACTAACCACAGCTCATTTTCTCTCATTAGAGAGTTGACAAACATGAGTTGAAGAGGTGGATATGTTTCACCCTTTTAATGGCTGAACTTGATGCGAGGCTTTGCCTCTGTGAATGTGGGACTCTCGTCTTGTGATTAAACAAATGTAAATACCGTATAGCCAAACAAAACACGGTTCCCACTACAGCAGTTACATCTTGGATGGTCAGGCCTCGCTTAACAAGAAACACAAGTGGGGTGAGATCGCCTTGTTGTTACTGTCCAAATGAAGCTTTGAAGGTCAACGCAACCGTTAAAGTTAAAACGGCAGCACGGATTGGTTTCTTACGGCCCACAGACTACTTCTAGGGCGAAGAAACATATAATGCATCGTTGTGAAGTGATTTCTCCAAGAGGGCCCTGGCTGTCTGACGGCCTGTCAGTAATGATGCATAGCGGCAGTCGATGGAGGAAATCTCTCTTCTTCCACACAGAGTGTCCCTGCAAGGCTTCAATTAGCGTCACACCAATCTGTCCTAGCTGTAGACACTCTGGCAAAAGGAGATACATGGCACGGACGCACATATTTATCTCGTTAAGGATTGTAAATTCCTCTCTTCGGTCTCAAGTTATTTTTAGGGATGAAGTACAACGGTTGCCCTGACCTGCTTTCATTTCGCAAGCCATTATTTATTGCAACGCCTATACCCCCCCCCCCTCCAAAAAACTGCTTTTGGCAGCCCCACACCAAACCCGGTCAGTAGAATATGGAATCTCAACAATAAGTATTTAGAGAAGCCTCTCTTTGATGTTCAACTGTGTCTGTCCAAACAACATTTATGTTAATTGTAAAGAATGCTGCAGACTTCATATTGAATAAGCATGTTTTTGTGCAAAGTTACGTTAACAATCCTATCCTGTTTCTCTGAGATAACAGATGATCAGCTGTGTAAATGTGTTATTTGAACCGGCTCCTACTTCATAACACTGACTTTAACATACTGAAAATGTCTGTCAGCTAATCCTATTGGTATCTGTTCCTCTAGTTATAACTTTTCCTTTCAAAAGCTTATTCAATTACTTAAAGGTTTAAATGTGAAGACGCAAAGACGCGCCTATAAACATTCCCTGTGGTGTTCCTGGTCGTCATTGTTGCAGGATGTGTAGCCCTGAATGTCGCTGACAAGAGAGATGACATGGAGTTATTGGACTAAAACCAAACCCAGATGGCCATCACAGTGCCACATAGAGAAAATGACTGTACCACTGCCATATATCAGGCTGTTTCTGTTGTGGTCTTTACACCAGGCCGCTCCTCTTTATCAGAGGGGCATTGAGGAAGACTCTCTAGACTATGGGCTTGTTAGAGCAACAGAGAAACAGAGAAAGCCACAGGAAGAAGGTATCACGAACTGCCAAGCGACAACTTTTGTCGCGATCAGGGAGTCCCATCCTCTGAAACATCCTCTCTTTTCATCCAGTCTCTTACACTGCAGGCTTTCACGTGGATTTAGCTTTTTTCATAATTGAATGTGGAATCCCCCTTGTCTCTTCAGCTGTCCTATTTAAGACTACGGGGTGTGAACCGTTATGGTGTTTCAGCCCCATGTTGTATTTCTTATCAACAAAGATTAAAGAATCACACATTGCTCAAGCAGGTTTACATAATTAGCCTAATGTAATTGAAGCAGAACCCCACAACGCGCACACACACATGCATATTGTACACACCCGCCCACACACTCATTCAAGCACACACATTCACCACACGCAGACTCTCGCGAATACACACACACAAACTTTAAACCGAAAGATGAACACATGCAACACACATGGCACAAGAGGCCTGCGTCAGTCTGTTCAAATCGTGTCAACGACAGGTCGGAGATGTTACCGAAACTGACAGAATATTCTAGCTATTCGGTCAAATAACCAAAACCAAAAAAACAGAAAGGATTTCAAAAAGCAAGCATCACTTGCTAAAGGAAAAAAAAACACTGTCCTATTCATGTCTTCACAGTGAATGTAGAATACTGGCATCACTACTGACCTGTCGGGATCTGAATCCATCTGCAATGCTTAAACCCCACACCAGCCTTCATGGATGCTGTCTTTACAGCAATCAGCCTCTCCGATGTCTATCCATCCTAATGTACAACACTGCAGCGCGAATGTGTCCCTAGAGACACAAGAGGGGTGAGTTCGTGGGGAAATGATGACAGCATAGATTCTGTCCCCAGGCACATTAGGGAACGTTCCGGAGACTGAACGTTCCCTAATGCAACAGGTCATCTTCCTGGCCTCGCTGAGGGGGCTAACACATCTTCATATTCAACGTAAGCGATTTATGGATCATCTGAATTCATTGGATTTTATTCCAGGTGTATGACTTTCGAGCTGTAGTCAGAAATGCCACAGTGGTCCATTAGGGTTGTGAGCCCACATCTGAGGGATGTAGTGGTTCTGCTGGGATCTAAAGCTAAACCATGGTCTCCCAGTGGATCCCTCTGGCCGGTGCTTGTATGCAGGCCCTACAGACATGTCTGGGACCCATCCTTCACAGAGTGCGTGTACTTTAGTTTGAAGTGTAATTGCTTGTTTGTTTGACATTTCACAAGCACAAAATCCCTGAGTGCCAGCATGCCTACTGTTTCCGTAGTCTCTGACGAGAGTTTTTTCAGTAAGATTCAGAAGCTCGAAATAAAACAGAAATGACTAGAGGGTGGAAAAGCAAGCAGCTCGAGGTTGCTAGGGAAACGTTCTCTAACAAAAGAGAAAGGGGGAGAGTTCTTTCTAGTGAGTAATTAGCATCTTGGGTAATAAACAGGAAATGAAACAAGGCTTGTCTAAAAAAAGAAGCCACCATAGTGAGGTTGCCATGCCAGGTTCTGTGGTTTATACTCATCGTGAGTGTGGCCCACGCTACTGTAATGGGCTGCTATATTACGCCTGCCTACTTGGGAGGCAAGTGTTGGTCTTGTAAAGCTTTGTAAAGTTGACGATCAGAAGAAGCAGCTCTCTAACCAAACCCATTTCAGCCGAAGGCCTGCCGTTGTCCCACCTGCTTAGATTTGTCTGTGGAGAGAGCGCCTCCCCCACGCTGCTTATTCTCTATTCATCTATTGGAGTCCTCCAGGGAGGAAATGAAAATTGGGTTTCAGTTTGTTTGGAAAGGCTGAAAATTGAGGAATTGTGGGTATTGTTTCCAAAAGCTTACAACCAACTATTCTGAGCTTCAATACATGAGGGACTAAATAATACTAGCACATTGCTAATAAACATTTTCTGTTTTAGAATATCAATATCTGCAAATATATATCAGTTGCATCGCCATGCTCCACTAGCAATATACTACACTGCAAATGTGCTGGTTGAATTATTGTGTGAATTGATACTGGCAAATATATATTTGGGGGAAATACAGTATGATATAGATATACCTTGAATGTATTCACAGGGATAAATCATTCAAAATTATATAATGGTAACTTCTAAAAGTCACCCAGATGTTTAGAGCTGAGCTGATCTAAATACTCTCTCCACCAACAGGAATGAAGCTGCAGAAGATTTGTTTTGGTGCCATGCTCACAAAATATGCAAGCAGCCGGGAGATTTCCTAATGAGCCTGCCACTGGAGTCTAATAAGTTAAATTCATTATACAATCAAGACTCTCAAAGTAGGTTAGGGACTGAAATGTATTAGACTGCCTATCATAATGCAAGCTTTACTCCTTCCTACTATCTACCAAAGCCATGTGTCCCAGCGGAAAGAAGACCTTTGGTTTTATTGTCAACTGACTCAAATTGGCTTTTAGTATTGACTTTCACCCTCACTTAAAAGCATACCGGTTTTCCTATTTTGTGCTTTGCCTGTGTGATCTTGCCAGACAGGAGTGTTGAGGGACTTCAGTTAGAGATGTATTCTGTATTATGAGTCGACTGAAGGCCAGGAATCCACATAACATTCTTGGAATCTCTTTATTTTCACAAACAATGTTGTCTTTTATGGAAAATAAAGTAGCTTGGGGGGAGATGAACGTGAAGTCATTCGTCTTAGTCAATATTCAGTACCAGTCGAAAGTTTGGACACACCCATTGAAGTGAATGGGTAGGTGCATCCAAACGTTTAATTGGTACTGTATGTTCATTGTGAAATTCGGTTAGAGTATTTGTAGTTTGGGCAAGTGGTCTGGCTCACATTGTTGCCCAGATGAATATCCTCCAGAGAGATGTCCTACCCTCATGTAGTCTTTGATATGGCCAGTATCTATCTCCCAGACACAACCAGGCTGTGTTTGTTTTGGATTCTCTCTGACACTGTGGGCTCAACTCGTTTGTCTTGGCCTGCCTCCACCGCATTATAGTCGGATCCTAGCCACTAAATATACTCTTCTCCATGGAACCATTCCAAGGAATTTCAAAAATGGACTCCAGAGTGATGGAGACATGTCATTATGCAACATTCATTCTAATCAACATTGTCCCCTAATGTCAAAATGCTCGTAATTCTTTCTGAATGGTTTCGTGAGTCAACATTCACAATGTGCATTCCAGTAGAAAACCATGCAGCTGTTAGTATGGTCGTAAGTCCACAACCAGTCCATGTCGCCAACAAGACAAGGCAAGTGGAACTTGTAGTGTTAGGTTTAAAAGAGCAGATAGCCTTCCTTAAAACCAGAGCCACCACAACAGATACCTCCAGACACCACCAGGTCACAGGAGTCACTGAGAGGGTACAGGTTGCAGACATAAGTAACACACAAACACTGCTTACTGGAATTACTCTCACTCAACAAGAACGTGGTTTCCGCTTTCTATCAGCCCGCTCTGGGTTCCAAACCTTAATGGAATTTTGGCAGGTGGATTATAGACTGTTAAGAAAACCAAATAGCAAAGAGAGCTCTTTCAGCCTGAGCCTGTTTCCCAGGGAAAGATTGTTTTGTGAAGTATTAGTTGACTGAAGTGTTAGTGATTCCTTCACTGAGGAATCACTTGTTACTGAACTTCTGCCTGTCCACACTTGTTCTGCCTGTCCTCTTAATGACCTGAGACACAGTTAGCTCACCTTCTCAGTAGGGGCGAACGGTGATGGAACTTTACACAAACTATAAAAGTCGTGCGATCAAGCACACTGACCCATTCCATTCTGGCACCATCTCAAAACATTTATGACATCAAAACCGAAATGTTGTTGCTTCCAAAAATGATTTTTTTGTATATAAACACTAAGCACTTAGATATTGGCTGATATCCAGTGTGACTGTCTCCCACAGTTTACTTGTGTGAATTATGTGTATTGCCACAGAACCGGCATTTTCAAACTAAACTGAATTGCCAGATGGTGTGGCTATAACAAGCAACTGAACATACAAACTTTGCAGTGCATAGTTCTCATTCCTAACAGGGAATATATTTGCACCAAGAACCCATAAAGTCCACTAGGCAGAATTTTCTACATAATACTTGAAAGTCCGCTCTGCTGGTATCAAAAGACCAATCTCCACAGAGTTTGATAAGATGCATTCATGTACCAGTGATGCTCAGTGTTGTTCATTAGAATATTTTGAAGATTATTAGCTGAACCCAAATGAAATTCCATATAAAAAAGTTTTCATCTGAAAAAGCCCATCCTGCAAACAAATAATTGGTAAATTATTGGTATAATAAAAATACTGAATATTAAATATTTTATTATTCATATAATAAAAATATTAAATTTGATGGAATTTGGTACACATTAGCATACATTGCTAAATCACATATCTCAGACAACAATTACTTGATTTTGTCTAAATGTTACAAGTTACAAAAATGCTCTGACTGGCAGAGGGTGGCAGTGCGTCATTTTGTGGAGTAGAACAGCATGTTACATTTGCGGTGTTACTGTTTGTTAGACTTCACAGAAAATTGTTGTATGAAATCCATTCTCATGAGGTAAAACCCTCTTTATATTAACTTCTATTCTATACGAGTTTACATCAGTGTGGTAAAAGATAACATAAATAACAAATCTTATGAATCACATTCCCTTGATCATTAGTCCAGTTCAGACAACAAGGCCAAAATAGTCATTACCGCTGCATAAATATCACCTCATTTGATGCAGCATTTCCATGGGTATTATTTGATTATCAAAAACAGGCGCAACGATTGATCTGGATCACAGTAACAAAAACCTCTACCAGATACACATCTTTGTGGTTACCGCTGTCCCTGTGACATCCTTTTTCTCGGTGTTTGTTCTATTGGTGTAGCTGATTAAACAGTAAAGAGGAAGGGAGAACAATGTTAAAGAACATAAGCACACCTTCCAAATCTCTGGTGAGTCATCTGTCACCAAGGAACTATTTCCTGCAGTCTGAAGGTGAACCCCCACTGGACACAATAGGCCTGTTACATCTATACATGGTGTGGTAGAAATTCACTGATTAGGACAATGGCCACCATATAACCATCTAATGTCTCAGTAAACCATCAGTGAGCACATATGTTACCTGCACAACAACAAACCATTATTGGTCACCTTATTACTGCTCTCTAAAAGGCAGTACTACTTCCTGTTTGCTGTTGTATATTGAGTATTATCATTCGAACTCAAGCTAGTTATAGTGTTGCGATTCACTAGTGCATTGTGGGAAGTTCAGATTTTTTTTGTTACAAGGAACCTGATTGTGGCTTAAACAAGTTTACTACATTTCTAAAGCTTTAAACACCTCAACATTTCATTGTCAGTAGTAGAGAACCAAAACTCAATACTCTGGCATTCATTTATAACTGACACAGTTACACGACATCATCTGATCGGTGGTTTATATGTGTGTTTCTTTTGGTTATAAACAAGAGTTCTTTAATACACATAAAACAAATAAATCCAGCGGTGATGCTTAGCAAGACGCCACATTCTGGGGATTAGTTGGAAAGCACTCATTAGGGGACAGTCCTGTAATGCCTCGTATATTGGAATCTAATCTGGAGAACATCAACAATGTGGGTAAAAAGATCATGTTCCCCGCTGAACATCAACAAATAGAAATGGGAAAATAATGTATGATAATTATATCCACTCTCATGCTTTTTCAGCCTTGATTATAATTCAATCACCACTGATATTACTATTCCTTTTCTATGTGATCATGACTTAAAGGTCCATTTTCTCCAATCGATAATTACATTGTTGTGAACACGCTGGCAATATTGTTGGTGATGATGGTAAGATAAAATGTTTCGCTTTGGCCACCCACCTGTCTCACTTCACTTGCGTGAGCAGGAGTTTTGACGTGATCTTATTATTTGGGGTTAAGAGTTCAGCCTGATCTGCGGCTTGGTAAAACTGAATAAAGGTTATAACTGGGAGACCTTATAGCATAGCGTTAACACACACCCCAGTAATCACCTGCAGCAAGTGTCAGGAATCCAACCAGCCTTCAGATCTGGTATCATCTCGCTGTATCTCTACTGTCAGAGCAAAGGGCAGTGAACTGTAGTTCTCCAGTACCGACAGACCACATCACCCTGTGCCAGCGTTGTGCCAGCCCTGGTTCAACACTCTCCTGTCGGTCTCCGTGTTGCAATACAGATGGATGTTTACTTATGATCAGGGAGGTTCATTAAGGGTCAAAACCATTAGGCAAGCAATTAGAGGGTTTTTTACATCTCAAATTGGCACTGAAACAATATCACCATTACCAGCAACAGCACTTGTTCAGCAGAGAGTGCCATGTTAGTCACCGGATAAACAACATAGTGAGTTCAGACGCCTGCCAGGTCAGAGGTCTGGCCATCAATCAAAGCCCCTTCACGTCACTGTGACTTGTTGCTAGTATGAACAGAACATTTCATTTACATTTATTTTGACGTTATTCAATTGACATTTAATTTTAATCTGTAAACCTATTCTTGTGTAAAACAAAAAGTCCCTCAGTCAAAATACAATCTACAAATTGTTCTAAATTAATAACTAATTAATTAATTATTATATATAATTTGCAGATTTTATTTTGACATTAAATCCATTCTGATTTCATGTTGATATGCAAATTGTGTCAAAGTCCAAGGGGAGTGAATTCTTCTGAGAGCCACTGTAATGAGTTGTGGGGAGGAGCTGAGACAGACATCCATGTCCTACTCTTGTGGATACTATGAATCAAGACAGTTTACAAATGCTAAAACATTGGTCGGTTGCATGCTAATTCCATGGCAATCACATACTAAGTGCTTTTTTGGTTTGTCTAAATATGCAGAGCAGAAAATGCATGCTAAAGCCATTGTTGATCGACATCTTGTTTAACAGTTGGACAAAACCTTCTATACTTCCATAGGCAGGTAGGAAAGCCTTTTAAATCGATGTTTCGCAATGTTTGTTGTTGACCCAAAGATGCCCTTCTGTACACCCAGCAACAGCACAGCTGCACACAGCACATTCATATTCAAAAGAGCCAGTGGGTGAATACATCTTAGAAATTCAACATCATGTTCTTTATTTTATCATTCCTGCTTCCCATTTCAGCAGGGTTTAGATACACAACCCTAAGAAAGAGGGCTCGTGTCTGGTGATAAAGCAGATGAACCCAAAAGCGACTACTCACGAATAATGTTCACACGCACTCTGATGGATCCATGACACCGTGTAGGGGGACAACAAACAAACAACACTATCGACATTTCAGTATAACCAATTCACTTAATGGACTGTTTAATGTCGACAGAGTAAACAATAACAGGGGTCCGCTTCTAATGTGCTTCGTTTTATCGATTCAGCAGACTTGGTGGTACACAGCACTAAACTGGGTCAGATTGCACTGATGCTCCTGCCGTGCCTACTATCTGATAATGCACTCGACAATGTAAGGGGTATTCCACTGTCTAACTGCCCCTGGCATCTAATGGTTACAGCTGAATATGTGGGACCACCTAGAAAGGATACTTACAGTACATACATAGAGCTGGTGGGTGGATCAGATGAGAGTCTATTCTGAACTGTGTACTCCTGTAAATCTCCTACTAGATATAATCATCCGTTGAGTGCAATTGGATACGGGGGAGCATCAAAGGCAACGTCAGGGTCTCACGAAGAAGCCGAGCGGCTGCTGTTTATGAGGGTGAGGATGTCTGCTTGGCTCCGTCAGTCACACACAAGGAGAGTGAGGGAGACACAGAAATGGGCCACTCCATGTGATCTCCATGCCAAGACAGAAAGTGTGATAATTCAAATTCATTTTTAAGTATTCATAAGTTCAAATCCAGACATTTGTGAGCAGAGGCAAATAGGTTTAAAAAAGGGACAGTTCACCAAAATTACAAAATAAGACTTTTGTTACCCTGTAATCAGTTTATGAACAAATTATCAATGTAATGCAAGCATTGGTTTTATTTCTTTAACAAATCCCATCCAATTCCTGGTACCAATATTGCTCTTTTTCAGGAATAACATACTAATTATCTGAAAATATCTGATATTTATTGTGAATTTGATCTGTGCCACAAATGCTAAAACCTAAAACATTTGGAAATAGTGCCATGGAAATTAAATAAAAACTGACAAACCTCGATTGATGTAAAAAACCTTCTCCATTAACTGTTACAGGTAAGGACACCCAAGCCTAATTTGTAACTTGGGTGAAATATCCCTCTTGCTTGCTGCTCTATTCAGCTATATCCATCACTTACAAGTTCTCACAATTTTAAAATTGTTGTAAAATGGTTTGTTGGTGGAATTAACATTCTGTAACATATGACGGCTGACACTGCCTCATTGAAAATGAAATCAGAGAAGAAATTGGAGACCCTAGTATTTATTCTCTACAACTTTTCCTGCAGGCATCAACAGCAACCCAGGCACGTAGTGTTGGATATGTCACAAGATGTGAGAATAACTGCCACCACACTGTCGTGGAGTACAACCCCCATGGTCGTGACAACAATTTTATTCATATCAAAGGAGCCACTCCCTCGAGTTCTTTCATGTCTCAGCCTGAAGTCCCTCTGCTAGATCTGCACCTGGCAGTGTCTCCTGACAATTATTATGCATTTTTGACATCAGTTTGATCATCATCCTAGAATTAAACCTGAAGCCCACGCTCACTCCGTTAGGCCTATTCCCACAAAAGAGAGAGTGTCAGGCGGCTGGTCACTGCATCGAGTGTATTCCTATTTAACCCCAGCTGAGTAGCCCTATACTAAACTCGTGAATATTAATCAACAAGCATGCAACAGCCAATTAGTTAAACATTTGGTATTCTCAAAAAGCAAATTGACTCAAATGTTTGTCCTGTTACATTATGGACGGAAAGTTGAGCATCGACATAAGGTTCTGTGGGTTCAGTAGGTTTTCGATAAAAGTTCGTTATTAAACGCTTGCATTGGAGAATCCACCTGAAAGATATGACCAACATAAGTAAAGGTAGGCCTTTAGAGAACGGAAATGTTTAGAAGTATTGGCTGCCGGCTGTTCAGTTCACAAATCCCGTTAACCTAAAGATCAAGCGAGGACGATTTGTGTATACCAACCACCAGTGTGACCTACGTGGACTGCTAGCCTCCTACTGAATAGCCGCTGTAATTAGAGGTCACGAACATGTAGGCCTAATGTCTGAATGCATTGACAGATAGTGGTAAATAGATTCCAACAATAAGAGAGCTTAGAACGAGTCTAGAACTGCTGTTTTGTAGACTTAGTATGATGTTCGTTCCGAGGGTTCCGATATATTATCTTCCTTATTTAAATGTTACACAGACCCCTCTTAAGAGCAATGAATGAAAACTTCACAGGTCATTAAATCACTTTCATTACGTCAGGGAACAGTGTCAATGTTGCTCGTCGTCGAAGTACGCGCTATGCCACTCAGTAGACACGCTGAAAACATTCGTCAACATTCCTTAGAGACAATGTTGAGAGGGAATATGCTTCATGCTTCCATCTGAATTATTTCACACTTTGTAGTCATTAGAAGGCTGTTGTGTGTTGATGTGCATTATCCTTAATGGACTCAAGAATTCAAAGACAAGGGACACTGGGTTAGCCACATACATATGCAAAAATGGATGCACACACAAGGTGCCTCAAGCAGTGTTTACTGACTCAAACAAAAACTGGCAACCGAAGCCCATAAGCTTTTTAACTAATGTATCTGCACACAAGAAGAGTGTGAATTCAAATCAAATCAATAGTCAGTTAGAAGGCAGCTTTATGTGGCGCACAAAGGGATTCTCCCTGTCCCCTTAAAGCCTTGCTGCTTCCCCATGAGCCTGTTTCCAAGTTACCCACTGACAGCCTCTGCCAATCCACACTAATTGCTTCACATTAAGCGCTGAGACAGAGCCAGACGCCCTGGTCTTAAAAACATAGTTCATTCACTTCCTCAATAGAAGGAATATAGCAGGGAAACTGAAAGAGCACACCGTGTTCACAACACTGCTCTGGTTAAAACTTCAAAACGAAAGAAGCAGGCACCTCTCAATCATATGAAAGCTGTGTGTAGTTTTTAAGTACGCGTATTGTACTGTCACGCAAAGCATGTGCGCCCTTCCCCCGGACTAGGAACGGGCATTGTAAGAATGTGAATATAAACTTCGTTAATGTCTACTTAAAGAGGAATAGAACAGAAAGAACTCCTGGTGATTACGGCGCGCTCTCTCTACTCACCTTTGTTGAGCTCGTATAGGAGGGGTTCCCCCGTTCGTTCAGTCAATGATCCCGTTGCTCCTTTGTCAGGGTTCACTTTTCAATTATGGCAGCTTGACACAATGACATCTTCGTTCCAATAACGAAAACGAACAGCACCGGGGGAGAGGTAACAAAATGCTAAAGAAAAAGAACCGTGGACTTTCTAAGTACTCGCCACTGTATCCAAGCGGACAGCTCAACGATAGAGCTATGTGAGCGAGAGTGAGGAAGAGCGCCAGGGAGCCATACTGAGTGAGTGAGGCAGGGTGAGAGAGGAGGGTAACTACTGTACGCTCTAGATTCCAGGGTGACTAGGTGTGTTTTTCTATGAGAGCGTCTGTGTTTGAGTGTTAGTATGTGTGCATATATGTTGTGTATATTTGTGTGTTTCGTTGCCTTTCTGTATATGCGCTCCGGTATTTTCTGTTGAGGTATGTTTGCGTGTTTTTTTATACGATGTCTAAAACAGAAGCTTCTGGGGCAGCAAGCTGTTACTCAAGCAATTCTCTTCTCTTCAGAGGGAATTACTTCTGGTTAAGAAATCTACTAGTGATACCTTGATGTAAATATGACCTTCTTTTCCTCCTTAACATATGTTTTCTTTCTTGCACTCTTTGACGCTTCCTTAAGTCTGGTGCTGTCTCCTCTCCCTATTCTACCTACTATGTATTTGCATGCCAGAGAGTTATAATCTAATCCACCTTTACTGTCTGTCTTGGGTTCATTAAAAACAACTCACATACCATCTGTCAACCCCATCCCCCCACAAACAGAATTTGGAATTCTACATACACAGCTACTACAAACGCACACGCAATCACACGCTTAATGTATGGATTGTATCTCACCGGACCACCTTGAAAGGACCTTGCTGTGTGGGCAAGTGGGCGGGGGGCGGCCTGTGTAACTAGCCCTCTGTCATCTCTCCACGGTCTCTGATTCATTATGTGACTCATGTGTCCTGTAACACCACCAGGGTCTCTAAGTGCTTCTCCCCAGGAGAGTTGCTGCGAAGCCCAGCACCGTTTTGCAGCACACCGAGAAAGGCCCCTGCCAATCACCTCCGATGTTAAGTGGAAGGAGGTTCAGACGCCGCTCAGCAGGTGTGCTTTTAAATGTATATTTATAAGGTGTCACAATTCCCCTTATTGAGCACCTTCCTCTGCATCTGAAATAGAAGAGAAAGAGGAATGGCACAGCTGTTGTTATGATGTGTGCGCAACACTTCCGCGTGTGTGGGTGGCACCGGAATGCCGACTGAGCTACGAGACGCTCCCCTGGAGCCGGCGGACGTGGCGAGGATCATGGGTATTGCCCTGTCTTGGCTGCCATCGGTGCGCCAGCAGATGTGGATGTGCGCATGAGGGGGTTGGAAAAAGTGCACAGATAAAGGCTGACGTCCATGGAAGGGAAGGGAGTGTCTGGACCAGGCCAGGGTCGCCTGCGGGAATCCCAGTGGCAGGCCGGGGGGGAATGGAGGCCAGTGTGTGGTGTGATGTCCGGCCAACTGGACACACAGGGACAAAAGCCTGGATCCAGAGACCCCAAGGTGTTGTTACCGCTTTATTCTTACTTAGAGAGAAGGCGTCTGTCATCACTCGCTGCTGCCCTCTTCACTCTTAAGGTTACCGTGCTTGATGTCGTAGTCGCGGATGAATGACGCACAACTAAATCACCTCAATCCTCCACCGTTTAGCCAAACCAGTGAACAGAAACCCTGTGGGGTGCAATGCGATACTGAGCAGTCCGACGTCTGGTCATCATCACACGTTTGCTTTTATTCCTGCATTCAACACTTTAGGCGGTAGAAAACAGAGAAAGGGACCACCAGATATTAGCACATCAGGATAGGTTGCCCCCCCATGGTCTGAATTCCAGTCTCTGGTGGGCACTGGGGCTACATGTATGTAATTTGCTGGGAGAGCTACCAGTAGACCACAGGCTCTGCACTCAAGGCATCGTCACAATGAAAGAAAGGATTATTTGTGTCAGATTAAAATGAATTGCTAAGCATCACTTGAAAACATTTCACTAAACCTCCAGTAACAGGCTTTGCCAACTGCTACAGCAGTCATGAATGGTACACATTCCTCTCTTCCAACTCACATGAAATAATTGAATGCTTTGAAATGTGCTGGAAAATGTGTCTAGATTGTTCCCTAGACTCAAAAACTGGAGCAAACACTTTGATTGCAAGCTTCTGACACAGGCGGTTGGTGGTTTTTGGTTCCCCATGTTGGACACTGTGGGTGTTGTAGTTTTTAGTATACTAAAACTACTGTATCTCCTCAACAGGGGAGATGACTAGCCTAGAGAGTTAACAGAGTGTGGAGGGGGTGGAATATGTAATGCCCGGTACTATTCTCTGTCAGTCATCCTGCTTCATTCATAATTCAGTGCTGTCTGTACAGCATTGTCAATCAATATTTTCACACTTATTGATTTGTACACCTTTGCTTTCAGGATCAACATTGAACTGAAAAAGTAAATTATGTCCAACATTCACATAGAAAATAAAACTTGTAGTATGATAAATGTCAACTATATAATTTTTAGCGACATTAGGAATTCGGAATGTTCTTTGAGTCAGCCATCTCATCTCATCTTCATCCGCTTATCCGTTATCGGGTCGCAGGGGCAGCAGCTCCAGCAGGCGACCCCAAACTTCCCTTACCCAAGTTACATTTGCCAGCTCTGACTGGTGGATCCCGAGGCGTTTCCGGGCCAATATAATCTCTCCACCTAGTCCTGGGCCTATCCAAACTTCTTATCCCAGCTAGACGTACCTGGATCACCTCCCTAGGGAGACCTCCTGGGAGCATCCTTACCAGATGCCCGAACCACCTCAACTGGCTCCTTTCAATGCAAAGGAGCTGCGGCTCTACACAGAGTTCCTCACGGATGACTGAGCTTCTCATCTCTAAGGAAGACCCCAGCCACCCTTCTGGGAACTCATTTCAGCTGCTTGTACCCGCGATCTAGTTCTTTTGGTCAGCCTTCATGACCATAGGTGAGGGTAGGAACAAAAATTGACCGATATATCGAGAACTTCGCCTTCTGGCTCAGCTCTCTTTTCTTCACACCGGTGCGGTAATGCGAATGCAATACCGCCACCGCTGCTCCAATACTCCGGCCAATCTCCCGCTCCATTTTTCCCTCCCTTGGGAACAAGACCCTGTGATATTTGAGCTCCTTCACTTGGGATAAAGCCTCATTCCCTACCCCGAGGAGGCACTCCATCGGTTTCCTGCTGAAGGACTTTCGGTCGGCACCAAGGTGTTTCTGGAAAACTGTCCTCCACCTCAGGAGGGGGAAACGGGGAACCATCCAAGCTGTGTACAGTAAGGATGGAACACTGTTGACCTCAACTGAGGAGGTAATTGGGCAATGGAAGGAACACATTGAGGAATTCCTTAATCCCACTAATACACCCTCTATAGTAGCTGGACGCTGATGGGGAAGCATCGTCAATCTCTTTGGCAGAAGTCACTGAGGTAGTCAAACAGCTCCACAGTGGCAATGTTCCGGGCTTTGATGAGATGTTGAAAGTGTTGTATGTGAAAGGGAAGTCTTGGATGACACGCCTCTTCAACACTGCGTGGGATTCGGCTGCAATGCCTAAAGAGTGGCGGACCGGGATGGTGGTTCCTCTGTTCAGAAAGGGGTACCAGAGAGTGTGTGCCAATTATAGGGGTATCACACTACTCAGCCTCCCTGGGAAAGTCTACTTAAAGGTGCTGGCAGATTGTCGAACCTCAGATTGAAAAGGAACAATGCGGATTGCGTCCTGGTCTTGGAACAACCGACCAGCTCATTACTATTGCAAGGATCCTGGAGGGAGCCTGGGAATATGCCCATCCAGTCTACATCTGGAGAAGGTGTATGACTGGGTCCCCCAGGATATACTGTGGGAGGTGCTGCGGGAGTATGGGGTAAGGAGGTCCCTTCTTAGGGCTATCCAATCCCTGTACGTCCAAAGTGACAGATGTGTTCGTGTTCTCGCTAGCAAGTCGGACTCGTTCCAGGCGGGGGTTGGCCTCCATCAGGGCTGCGCTTTGTCACCAATCCTGTTTGTAACGTTTATGGACAGGATATCGAGGCGTAGTCAGGTGGGGAGGGGTTACAGTTCGGTGGGCTGGGGATCTCATCGCTGCTTTTTGCTGCAGACGTTGTCCTGATGGCATCATAGGTCTATGACCTCCAGCACTCACTGGACCGGTTTGCAGCCGAGTATGAAGTGGTTGGGATGAGGATTAGCACCTCTAAATCTGAGGCCATGGTTCTCAGCAGGAAACAGATTGATTCAGCCATACATTTGTAAATATAAATGCAACTCGTACATTTGTTTGAAAATGATTTTATTTGGCATTTCACATAGTATTATCATTTTTTGGATTCATCAATTTTTCACATTATCAAAGGATGGTATGGTCCTTGACTTTGAATTTAAATCCTAACATCTTTCTGTGAGAAGAGAGACTTAGCTGATGTAAGTGACCCTGCTTCAGCTTGGCTCAAGGAGATTTCTTTGAATCCTTTTAGGAGAGACCATACATTTTGGGGATCAGTTTACACAGCCAGCTGTTAAAACCAGGATGGTACACATGGGACTTCCAATTTTCAAACAACAATTTGCAATCAACTCCATATTATCGTCAAACTGAAAAGGAAAGATTCATGTTTGTGTTTTCTTTCTGAAGAGTATTCTTCCTTTCTCAGAAACGGCACTTATAAAAGATACTGCTAACTTTGGGCTGTGACCTTCTTTTCTGGCCAGGTTCCTAGGTGTGTTTTTCAAATGGATCCTCATTACTCTGGAGGCTGAAACTATGAATCATTGACAAATTGGCTGGCGGTGCCATGAAATCATTCAGTGACACAGAGAAGAGTGAAGCTTCCTGTGAAGCACCTTTCTGGGGTGAACAAGCTTGAAGAGGGGAGCATGGACAATTCTACTATGCTGGGACAAAATAGCTTTTTCTGAATTGTTTCTTTCTGATGAATCATAAGCCAATCAGTTTGCACATCAGTTGGTTGACTCTAGAATGAGTGCAGCTTGTTGGTGGCTGTCTGCTAAGGGACCTGGCCTGCATATCTTCCTCCTGGTCAGGTATTTTAGGCACACAGTTGCTTTCACAACACCAAAGGCATCCGCTCCCCTGGTGGGCTGGTATCGGTGTGTCTCTACCCACTCGCAAGTGCGTCTTACTTATTGCCTGGAAGATGTTGTTACTCATTACAAAGCCCTAAACCCTATCTTGAAAGCAATGGGGTGTCCCTTAACATCAGCAATTATAAGATTCAATCATAAACTGCTCAGCCATCTGAAAAATATTACGCAAATAATTTTTTAGAAACAAACAAACTTGACAGTGGACATTGCTAATTTGCTGTTATTTGACCACCTTTAGTTTTTTTTTCAAATGTAATCTTTGAGGCTGAATCCCTTCATACTGATTTGGCCTTCCGGAGGAAATAGGAAAGTGAGATTATATACATATTCATACTGAGCACACCAAACATCGCCTGGGCCACTATTGAAATATACATTTTATATTCCTGCCAAAATAACTTAAAGTGTGCCACAGGAAGATTCTAGAAATACAAATGACTTATTTTACTTAACTTTTTGGAGCACCTAGTTTAGTCATCTGCTAGTGGTTTATTATATTGTCGGCTCCAGTCTTTAACAAGGTCACCACGAAAAGGAAATTTAATTCATGTAGATAGGTTTGTGTGTACACTTTAGATGGATCTGACAGAAAATTCCTGGCATGCTCAGGAAATTACAGTGTTACCACAGTTCCCTTCACCTCCTCCCGACATACTCCAAGTTTTCACCATTCTGTCAGCTTTTACTGCACTTCAAGGCAGTCACAGTGGCATCACAAAGACAACACATCTTTCTGCTTTCCACATGACTGCTTAGTAATGCTGGTGCAGAGCGTCTACTGTTTTTGTGGGGTATAGTCATTGTCCATCTTGTGAGATTCATTAATCTTTCTACAACTTCAGAGGCTTGCAGCAATCATCTGAACAAATGTGTTGTTCTCAAGAAAATCTGTCTCACACGCAACTGATGCCAAATTGCTGGAGTCATAAAGGGCAAAGTCTGGTGTTTAGTTAATGAAAAGTGAGTAGTGGGGTAATCTTCTATATCCACAGATGGAGGTTTATTGGTCTGTTATTTAACTTTTATAATTTTACTCTGAATTACATAAACATGTCCAGTCTGGATTACTTTATTTGATGGTCAAACATTCCCTTCCAAAGACATCTTCTGTTGATGTCTCACTTGTCCTATTGTCTTATTCTTTTTTATTTCATTGTGAAAATTATTTAAAATGTGGAGAATGTGGAGGAGTCTTAACACTGATCATTGTGATTGAAATGCCTTTTCATGAGATAGTTGATTTTGTTGAATGTATTTACAGTTGTTTTGAATGCTAAGACCATTTTTATGAAACTTGATCTCCATTATAAACTAATGAGCACAGCAGTATTTTTCTGTACTCAACTCTTAGCCATTTCTCATTACTTCCAGATATAACCCAAATAGTAATCTTATTTTTGCTAAATAGTAAGCACAACTCAGTTTAGTAAATCATGTCAAAGAAAATTCAAACATTTGGTCACAGCTGATACAAACTACTGCCTTGCATGTTTACCTCTTCTGCACATATACATAACATTTTTGCACAATTGTTCAATCAGCAATCAGTCCTTATTCATGCATAAATGAGCTAATCTATGAGTTGCTATTTGCAAGAATTGGCCAAACATGGGTAAGGGAAGAGTGCTTCAGCTGTGTTGTGCTGGAGTAGCTCAAATTGGAATACAAAGGTCTGTAGCTTTAGATTAAATTTGTGCGATTATTGAGCATTACAATGTCAGTTGATTTACTATGGCAATAAATATTAGCAGTTTTCAAAAAAAGACAATTGGACAAATTGCAATGTATACCAATACTATTACTAAATATACTATATCTGTATTATACTTTGTACAATATGTGTAAAATGCATTTTTGACATTGCTTTGTTTTTGCAGTAATATTTTTTTTAGCTTGGTACATATGTTTATATTCGCAGTATACAGCATTTTTAAGTTAGTAAAGGACAAAATGGAAAAATACAATTTGTTTCTTGCTCTTGAGTGAAATTCCTTCTCAGTATTCGTCGTCTTTGCTAAAATAAGTTTAAGGAAAAAGAATTGAGCCCATATGGCAGTAATGTGTTTAGTTGACTTTAATGGTACATACTATAATGTAGCATTAAAGGAACACAGGGAAAAAGAGACAGGACCAGTTCGAACATTTGACCTGATTTAAATCCATGGTTTTGACCAACCACAGACCAATGCAGCAGTAAATCAGTTAAGATCTCTACCAAACATTTAAATCGACAGCATTCCGAGAAAGGGGCTCACACCTTTGTGTGATACAATGAGAGGTAGGCTGAAAGCGAGAGATGGCTACATTCCTCATGTAAAAAAACAACACTTGCATACACTGTTGACAATTAAGCATGAACAGATACAAGCTATCTCAGATCATCCAATATTGTGCAGCTTGAAAGTTTGTGAGCCCCTTGTGCAATTCTTTGTTTTTTAGTGTTAAATAAAATCTTTATTAAATAGATTTTTTTTGCCGGACCGCGGACGTGGATCTAACCAAGAAGAGTAAATGTCTCTTACTTGCTAACTGACTGACTTACTTTACTTACTTAATCACTCACTCACTCACTGACTTACTGACTGATTGCCTACCTGCCTAGTGGTTAGGGATGTGGACCTGCAACGAATAGGTCCTGTGTTCGAATCTTGTTACAGTCAAAGCAAATGTGTGTTCCGTAAAGGTAAACACTTCACTGGCTATAACATTCGGTATCTACATTATAGAAAGCCCAGGGGCCAAAATCTGATGTCAAGTTTGGAGGGGACGATTACATAAACATTTCCCAAGAGCAATTTTTGAGGGGGACACCAAAAAAAGTGCTGTAATACTGTTTTAGTCTGTACCATTGGTTTGCTTGCTACTGTAGCTCTACAAATTCAGCTATTGTGTGTGAACCCTACAGTAGCAACATAAAATACATTTACTTGATTACCCCAGGTTAGCTACATACATTGAGTGCCTTTCAGATGGTAGACACGAACACTGTCACCTTGCCAGCTAAGGAACACTACATACACTGCAATGCATGCACACAGTTGCAAAAGCTGGTTGATGTTACTGTAGCTTGCTAGCAAACATTAGCTAACTGCTAGCTAGAAAAGAAAAGTCTAACATAACTTTTGTTAGAACTGCTTAACTCAAGTCAACCATCAACGACAGAGTGTCAGATTCCCACACGGTACCTACACGATGTGCCACTGCTGGGGGGGGGCAGTGGATCAAACCAATGTGAGGCAAAGGGCAGGGGTGTCACATTTCTTTAAAACTGAAACGTGCTATTAGGTGTCTATAATCAGCAAGTGTTTTCTTTGAGTCTTATTGAAATTAAATAGTTATGTTTACATGTGCATATTGGGGGGGAAATCATAGTTTTCCCCAAGATGGGGGTCCATGTCCCCTGTCCCCCACCGGGAATTCTGCCTATGAGTAAGCCATAAATAAATCCGTTTGCAGTTATTTTGCGACTATTTCTGGTGGATTTTCGAAGTACGCATCTATGCATACTTTTTGGGTCAGAAGAGACAAATAATTTGCTGGCTACAACCTTCAGTAGCTACGTTATAGTAAGTCTAAAACAAAGCTGTTCACATTTATATTGCGACTACTTCTGGTGGTATTTCTAAGTACGCATCCATGCATGCTTTTTGGTTCAGGGTAGAGAAAAGCTTTGCTGGCTACAACCTTCAGTAGCTACATTATAGTAAGTTTATATTGATTATATTGCGACTATTTCAATCACACTCTTCTCAGCAGCTGTGCCAGAGATCTGTGATTGGGGGAGCTACTGACCTAGATGGTTTATAGCAGGTGGTACAATTTTTTGCCACAACAAACTATGGAACGCCTTCAGCATACCGTACAAGGAATCACTGCAATATATGCACTATGAATGATGTGTAATCACCATGCAATCCCTACATGCAAAAACATATGTACACGTAAAGAATTAATTCATGAGGGTTCATATTAAACTGCCAATTGGTCAATGATGGGCAAAGACCCAAACAACGTTCCATAACAAATTGCTAATAATACGTAAAAAATACCAGATTCAATGATCCTCTGCTTCTGTTTCTCAGATAGGTATTTAAATGGCGTAAGCTGGAAAAGCTCATCTCACACACAGCTGATGTGACAGGCAGTGTCATGGAGATGCACACAAGATATATAAATCAACAAACGCATCCTTGTATGGTCTTAATAGCACCAACATTCCGTGAGTGGCGATATCCCCATTTAGTTTTTTCCCTTCAATAAGTCGCTTCGCCTGGCAAAGTTCTGCAGATATGTTTTCCTCCATTACCGCACAGTGTTTAGCCATTGGCATAAGACAATCTTTGTCCATGAATGTTTTGTGCTTGGGGTTGTCTCAGAATGTGACAGCTTAAAGACGAAAAAAATGTCTGTTCAATTCACTAACCAATCTGTTTATCACAGGGAAAAAACAGTGGTTACGATCGTCGTCTGATGCAATCACTCTCTTTACCCTGTTTGGCTGTTCACCACAAACACCTGCAGGTGCTGAGGCTGCACTTTTCTCCTCACCTCTGGTCGCTGGCACACTCCCAGATTCAATGTTTCAATGTTGCGTTTCTCATTTAGGGTGGTGACAACTGAACAGACCAGATCAGTGGCAGATGCCAACTCCAAATCTGTTGTCTGTAGATGATTGGATAGGGCTTTTGTGAGGTTGAATATGCTTTCCAGCATAGTGACGTACAAACTGTCCTTCAATCAATCCAATCAGTGATTATGCTTCGTTTGCCCTATGAGCATTTGACTGGACACTCACATCTTCTAAAGTTGACAAAATTGTAGGGAGAGCTCTTTTTATTGCCCACAGTGTTGAATATTGGCAAGCCCATCGCGTGTCTGATAATCTTTTCAGTTCCATCACCCGTTTGTTTGGGCTCAAATTCTTGCTGCTTCTCAACAGTTTATGAATAACAGACCCGGAAAAAAACTGTACAGCATCTGGACTACTGCAAAACATTCTGCGACTGATTTTACATTATGCACTCAGTCAACTAAAACCAAGTTGAGTCTATGGGCATAACAATGGATGTAAAGCACCTGTGGCACTTCTTGGACACAGTTTTCCTGGACACCGTTGTGGCACCTAGACATTACAGAGGCCTCGTCGTAGCACTGGGCAATGCGTGCATTTTTGTCTATGTCACACAACTATTTAACTGACTCTAATAAAGACTGTGCATCTAAGCCATCTGCCGGAATAAAGTCCAAGAATTCTTCATGAATGTTCTCATTGTTATGGTAATGCAATACAACAGATATCTGCTCTTTCTTACTTATGTCTTTGGTTTTGTCAACCATTAAAGAAAAGTGCTCTTCCAGCTTAACCTCATCGCTTACTTGCCCCCTTATCATGCTCGCCATAATGTAAATCAATTCATTCTGAATGTCATGGTGCACATGCCAGGCCCACTGGCTAACCTTTTAGACACAGTACTGTCAAACTTTCCAAGCAGGTTTAACAGGTCAAGGAAATTACCGCTGCTGGCAGATTGCTTGTTTTCTCTGTGCCCTCGTAGACCAATGGTTTGATAAGATGTAAACCGTAGTAACTCAACTATTGCTTGCACGTGCTGCCTGTTTTCATGTACAATCTTGGAATGTCCACTGTCAATCTGTGTTAAAATCTTTGACCCACTTTTCGATTGCACCTTCAATTTAGACGATGCTTCCATGGCTAGTTTATGGGAAACACATGCATTGCGTTGGGACAGTTTCTCTGCTCCTTTTCTCCAATTTCGAAACCCGGGATAGGTGAAGGTCTTTTCGATATGATCCATACCACCGTAGATAATATTTCGACAGGCATAGCAGAAAGCAGCCTCAACTGACAGCGAGTATTCCAGCCATTGGTATTGTTTGAACCAAGAGTTGTTAAATCCCCTTAATTGAGATCAACATTTTCAAGTCGGCCAAGACTTTAATTGAGGCTGCCTTGGTCCCTTAGTTGGATTTTGGTTTAAATCTACTGCACCACCAGGAAGCTAACTGTTCTCTCCCTCCTCCTCTCTCATAATCACTCTCTGAGTCTTCTACTAAAGACGAACCTCCGGCCACTAATGTCAACTCCTCTTCTCCAACAGCCTCCTCCTCTTTGTTATCCATGTTTGGCATAATCTGTGGATCACCACCAACATCATCCACTCTCCCTTGTTTTTTGGGAATAATGAAAGTAAACTGATCCATAATCAGCTAAATAGCAACTCACTAGAAACTAAAAATGTAGGCTAGAATTCTACACATTGAAACTGCTACTACCATAAACACACAGATGCAATCACACTTGCAATGATGTAAACCAACAAATCAAATCACATGCAGCAAATATCAAAGGTTCTCATCACTTACTTAACCCTTCGGCAGGTGAGTTTTTCTCCATGTGATATTAGAATTCTGAGCAGCTGTTGTAATTAGCAATCCTGCTAATAACATGCCTAGAGTGCCTAGAAGTGGACACCCTTCCAAAATATACCCAAAAGCCACAATAAAACATAAATACCAACTTAACATTTGAAGATTTGCAGAATTCCCTTGCTGCATTTCAGGTTACAATTCAAGCACGTTCATGCTTCGGTTATAAGAACAACACTGAATCAAAATAGCATTCATGGGATTCATGGGAGGGTTGCTCTGCTGAAGAAACCTCTGGTGTCAAAGAAGAATCAAACTGTCCATCTTTGCGAGAAACCAACTGGACAAACCTCAAGGTTTCTGGAAGTCCTTTCTCTGGACAGATGAGCCCCAAATTAACCTTTTGGTCACAACCAAACCAACTATGTTTGGAATAAAACAACAATGCCTACCAACAAAAGAACCTTCCCAGCATCAAGCATGGAGGTGGGAATGTCAAGATGTGGGGCAGTCTTTCCTGCATATGACTGCATATCATCAAGGGAACCATAATTTCTGATGTGTACCCAGAGATTTTTTATAGACTATGAGGATATGATTCAAGGAGCTAAAGCTTGGCCGAAAATGCATGTTCCAACAAGCCAACAACACAAATCATTCAAGCAAATCTCAGGAGAAAGAAGATTCGTGTTTTGGATTGGCCAAGTCAAAGTCCAGGCCTTAATCCTGTTAAGAGATTCTATGGCAGGACATGGGCAGTACATTCCAGACACCCCTCAAGCCTCACTTAATTGGCTGTTCTGTAAGAACTGGGGAAAATCCCTAAAAACAATGTCAGAGACTGATTAGTCCCTGTTGGTTTCGCATACTTTCAGGCAGCACTGTAGATGACATTTATGCACAGTGTTTTTCTAACACACATTCCTATTGTCAATTCGCTGGTTCCGGTAGAGGGAGATCGTACATGTTATCCAGTCAATAAAATGTATTTTGGGCTATGTGTTCCCAGGTGTCAGGGACTAGGCCTACACTAGTAGTCCTTGAAATAGGTTTCTTCGTACACATTTGGCTGCAGCTCTTGAAAAGATGTTAGCAACTAGAATTCAATGCCTGAAACCTAAGAGCTCTCAGGAACATGTATGCATAGTCAGTTTCCATCCATGCACAAGCCGTGCAAGACTTATTGTCAAATTGACCTCCCCCTGTCCCCTCGTTCGCTGGGTGTTTTCAGTTGGCATTACAGAGAAAGAAGTTATTAAAGATTAAATTGCCTTACAAGATGTACAGAGTTTCAAACCAGGTGGACAATGTACACAGACAGTACATTGTGCCATAAAGGCACTCCACTGTGTGTGTATAAGACCAGGAAAACATTAAATAAGAGACAGTGAGGCCTATCAAATATTTACTACCTGGCTATGATGCTTCAACTCTATTTTACCCCATCAATGACAAATATGTGTCTCACCTATTATCTGGAAGGAAAGACAGCAACTATTTTCCTTAATCTGGGGACATTTAAACTTGTGACAAGACTATTATGTTGTAAAAAACAGATTTTGCTTTTTAAGAATGTAAAGGCTAGCCTGTATCATATTTCACCCGCATACTTCAGAACGTAATCGGTGACTTAGCTTGTGAATGGGTATGTTTGTATGGTGATAGTTTAAGTATCACTTTTCCCATGAGAAATAAACCATACCTAGCATTGTGAATGGTATCTCTGGGTCCATGGATCAGGATAATTAGTGTGAAGACAATTGAATGAGAATCCCCATTGCTGGGATCAATTCAACTCACAGCCAGAGCTTGAAATGTATGGATTTTTCTCAGTTTGTTCAGCATCAGTGTAAATAGAAAATGGAGCCTTGGGATCTGAGCTGTTAAGGGGGATTTTTTTAAAACCTTATATTAAATTATTCCTAACCTTAGTTAGCAGTCTATGGACCAAGAAAAACAAGAATCCATTGTTATTTAAATAACCATTACAAACTTCAGCTAACTCTGGCTGTGGCTAGCAAAAAATCAAAGGAGTTAATGTGCATTACCACTGAAACATAACCAACCCTGTTAGACATGGATATTTTTGATGTATAAATAACATCTAATTTTGTCATTTGTTACTTTAGGTGTAGCATATTAAGTTTTTTTTCCCTAATTTAACATGGCCTACAGTAAAATCCAAGATGGTGGAGTAATGGTTCCCAAAGCAAATATATTCCTTGTGAGGAGGGACTATTTTTAAGGCTCTACATTAAATTGGGTGAGTTAAGTTAGCTTGCAAATATGGCTGGGCTGAGTAGTCCCACTTGTGGTTGATCGTAATTTGCTTGCGCTTGCTTGGTTGTTTGATGGTTATAAACATACTTACCAAGTTTTACTATAACGTGATCATGTATGTTGGATTTGTGTTCGTATGTTCAAAAACATGCTGGAGTTTCACTGGATTAATTTACATTGAGTGCTTTACCTAAACTTATCCCCAACCAGACAGGAGTGTTACCTAACCCTGATCCTTGTAGAAAATGTTCTGGTCTGACTGTAGTGTGCACTGTGGGCACCCTAATGGCAATTTTAGCATGTGTATTGCAGACTGGTTAAGATTTTTTTCAGCATTGTATACATACGCCATATGAGTAACTAGGCTGAGAAGAGATATTAGATTTTTTTTAAAGCATTGGCATTATCACAATCATTATGGATGCAACCAAGTAAATGCATGTAGAGAAATGTGAACAAACAAAATGCAATGAACAGTCATTCCCTTTTCTTTTGGCAAATGGAATGACTGTTCATTGTGCAGACAGGGCTTTAATCCATATGCATTGCTGTGGAAGTACATTCATTCCAGCGATGTGCAAGCTGCACAGCTGCGACTCATCTGCTAGGCTGGGTTGCAGAGCTCGCGGGTGTTAGATGCATTGGATTTTTCCAACTTGCGAATTGCTTTGTTGTGTGTAATCAGAAATGAAAATAAATGTTTGTCCAGTTATAAAAATAAATGTTTTATATATGGGAGTGACTATTTCAATGTATTCTGGGTATATTTAGTGAGGAAAATGTTCCCAATATAAATGGTATGCTTGTTCAGTAAGCATGTAGGCAAGAATCCTTTTACTGCAAACCATTTTCATACTGCATATCTGGCATTATAGTCCTGGTAAACATCTGCACTTATGTCCCGGCATGGAAAGAATCAACTTTTCAATGTCATCTATGGATATAGAAATGTCCATCCATTTTATCTTGCAAAAAATGTCTGTTCGCTGTGGAAGTTGTCTAGAGCAGAACAGAGATTCCACTAGCTGTTTTGGAGCATTCATTAAAATCTGTTGACATTAGGGTTACCACATCCAGCACAGAAAAATACAGCACACCTGTGAACTTGGGGAATTCAGTAGCTTTCAGCTCAGTAAGAAAGAAATAATGTGATTTAAATTAACCGCTGTGTCAGTGTAAATAAGTATGCACACTGTTCTATTGCCTGACAGAAAAGTTAATTACATTGAACCATTCTATGGCTCAGAAAAAACATATTTCTCCTCTAAAAAGACGTGTATAATCTCCTGAATTTGTTCCTCGCTATCAGCATAGCAAATTAAAATCAATTTTTTCCCAAGTAGTGCCACAGAAATCATTCACATCTACGCGTGCCATCACAACGTTTGCTGTGTCTCTCAGTACAGTCTCAAGAGCATGGAGTAGATGGGCCGTTACACAAGGAGTGATGGACAGGGCCTTAGAAGGGCATCAACCCAGCAGCATAACCAGAATCTACTCCCTTGTGTGAGGTGGAACAGGAGGAGCACTGCCTGAGCGATTTTTTTTATTTGAATGCAGCCCTCAATCGGTTAGAGATTTTGGTTTCCATTGACCATTGTTGTCCTTGACCATGTGTTCTTAAATAATTACACAATGTACAGTAAAGATTTAGAAATAAAATATTTTTCCTTCATCGAGGCCCAATGTGTTATCTAAGTGGTCCTTAATTTCTTTTGCAGTGTATTTTTAGTGTATCTTATTTTGAAGCTTTGTCAAAAAAAATGGTTGCTTGGTTGTCATGGGGATGGCAAGGCTACTCAAGTCTCTGAAATTGAGATTTTCTCTCACCCTTCTTGCTCATCTGTCCATGTCCATACTGACAATTTCACATTTTCATTGAAACTTAGCAGTAACGTCCTCAATAAAGTTGACATTTTAGTACGCGGCAGGTAGCCTAGCAGGCAGAGAATCTGACCAGTAACCAAATGTTTGCAAGATTGAATAAATAGCCAAAAACATGTACTTGTTCTGTGTCCTTGAGCAAGACAGTTAATGTTAACTGCTCCGGGGTTGCCAAAAACATTATCATATTCATACACGCCTCCCAGTCCCACTCTCAAAGGAGACAGTGTGTCGGACCTCACTTTTACTAGAAACTGTTTATCAACTAATCTCACTGCAATTCCCATCAGCGTCTGACCATTATTTTGTCTCCTTTTCTCGTTCTCTCTCGCCTCCTAGTCGACCCACTAAGCCCCTACCCAGATGATCTTGCACCGTCAAAATCTTTGTTCTCCCCAATACTCTCTTCTATCCTATTTTCTCTCCCATCTGCTTAATCCTTTTACCATTTCTCTCCTGATTCTGCCTCTTCAACTATAACTCTCAATGTGCCCTTTCATCCCAATGGTTTTAGCCCTCCCTCCTCTGTTGGCTTACTGACTCACTGAGCTCATAGAGCAGGGCTGCGGGCAGCTAAGTGAAATGGAGGTAAATGAAACTTCCGGATGACCTACCACTTCACTCTGTCCTTGCTACTTACTCTATGTCTCTATCTGCTTCTAAAGCTACTTTCAATAACTTCAACTGTTTTTCTTAAACCCAAGAAAACTGTTTGCCAACTCCTCTCTCCTAAATTCTCAACCTCTTCCTCGTTTCGTCTCTGTGGATAACTTTGTCAATGACTTTGTAAAGAAAGTGGATAATATTTGTGCCTCATTCACTTTGTCTTTTGAGTTCACTGCTCGCTCACATAGAACTTGTCTATGACTGAACTCTCCATGACTAACAAAACAAAAACAAAAGGGGTTGGCTAAAATATCGAGACTAGAGAAATGTATGAAGTTCCGTAAGTATATTTGAAGATGTAACATTTTCCTTTATCTGTACTTTCAAAATAAGGGAGTTATCCACAGAATGAACAAAACAGGTATGGAAGGAGAACAAAATCTTCCAGTCCTTGTTTGTGTGAAAATGTCTAAATCGAAATTTAAAGAAGTGTATAACTACTATTCTGTGCTGAGTTTTTTTGTGGCCATTTCTCTTTGCTGGCCGTCTCTCAAAAGTGATCTCCAAAGCTGTTGAATTCCCAACCTGTGGGTGCTGAAGTAGTGCAGAGACAATCCAACCGTTTACTAACAGATGGGAAGACTTATCACTGTCCTACTCACCCCTCAGGCAGGGTTTCCCCTAGGTCCACAAATTCCCAGGATGTCATTCCCTCACAGTATGAACCACTTTTTCCCTTCACAGGTGAAATCTTGCAACTGTATTCAATCATGCAATAACCTGCCCTTCCCCAAACCATGCCCATATGTCTCTGACCAGCTCTCCCATTATTTCTCTCACAGCAATCTCCTTCACCATAACGAGGCTGGCTCCCTGCACTGCCTAAGGTAACTCTGTTTCCTATGTCATCTTCCTAGATCCATCTGCTGCCTTTGACACAGTGAACCATCAGATCTTCCTCTCCACCCTGTGGGATCTCAGCATTAACAACTACAATATGAATGTATGTTTCATTAGAAGTGAATGTGCCTAGATAACGAGAATAACAGGAAACCTCTTGGTTTAGATGCTCCCTGTAGGTTTTGCTCTTGGAACCACAGGAATGTTTAAATTGACCAGTTGGCATGGGGGTTAGTGTCTTGGCTCTGCTAGGTAAACACGTCCCTCAATGTATTTAACAGCTTGTGACCAACATTACAGTGAGAAGAGACTGAGAAGAGATTGAGCCTGTAACATCATGCAAGTTATTATGGTGTCAGGATTTAATTTCTGTCGGCTCCACTCACTATAATGCAATGTTTCCACTGGTGCTTTACCGCGGAACCAGGGTCACACCGGTGATTTATGCTAATGTTGGCTCTAGACTTTCCTGTTTCCACTATACATTTGGTACCAAAGACTTAAGGAGGGGATCATGTGGGGAGGGAGGAGTCAGCTATCAATGTGATCTGGCTATGAAAAATAAAAGGCAATATTTTTCTAAACAGTAACTTCATGCTCGGTTTGTTTAAAAAGATGTCTTCCTCAAACTCCTGGGACCGGTTCTTTCTCCAGCTACACTCGTAAATATAAGCCAGTGTGTTCGTTATTCAGTTTGTTAAGTATTTGATCAAAACTGTCTACCTTTAACAGAAGAATTTGGGAGAATTCTGAGGTAATTTCGTGTTATAAGTTCTGCAGGCTACGTCTCAGTCTCAGCGCTCCATTTTCTATTGAGTCAATGGCATCGTATCACCTTCGGTTGTTCCAACTCTTTCCGTTCTGAGTCTTTTCTTCCCTGTACTGTTGCTTCATCCTCTTTATTTTATCAGGGATCTGTTTGTTAGATCAGATTAAAAACATTACGAGATGCCTAAAGCAAATGATACACATCGCTATTTAAATAGAACAACATATTCACAGCAAGTAACGCGTCAAGCCAACCACGCCATAAGTCCTGGCACCAAGTGAGAGCTGGTCTACTTGGCCATGGCCTGTCAGTGGAAACCGGAAGAAATCTGGACTTAAGGGTAAAACACCAGTGTTTGGCACCAATTGAAATGTGGCATTAGTGTTCCGCTGGGCTCGATCCAAGGACTTCTCTATACCAAGTCACATGGCGCTGACATACTTGTACAAGGTCTTTGTTACTATTGTCATGCAGATTACAATAAATAATGTTTCTCTTTCCCCTGTTACGACACACATGTCCCCTACATCATGGTTGAAAACACTCCTCACAGAGTGCTAAGAGCCTTGATGTGACATTAGTCCACTGCCTGCCTCGTTCATTCTCCACAGTATTCATGAAGAACGACATTACGAGTGGTGTCTAAATTCAGGAACTTGTCATTTTACCTCCGGTCTCTTGAAGATCTCATCCCATCAACAGGCCAGCTTCCACTCAGCCAAGTAAAAGCTCTTCCCTGCCCCGAAACCTCAAAATTTGAATTTGCATCCCCCAAGGGAAAAAACAAAATTACAACACAAACGATTAACCAGGAAAATGTAGTTATAAGGTTACTAAGTGTTGGTCAAACCTTTCATGTGTTTTCCATAAAGGGATTCATTCTCCAATGCGTTTCAATATTATTGTACATTTATGTATGGTTTTCTGCAGGTAAAATGTCTACTGAATGGCAAGACTTGCAGAGAAGCGAGACCAAGTGTCTGGCCATGGAAATGTACTAATTGTATTGATGTAAAAGTGTGAGTGCCAGTCCTTTGTTTCATTATGTTGGTTAATGAGAAGTAATGTGTTGATATGGGGGAGTTAGGAGTTTGCATTTATATAGCAAGAGCAATCATAATGTATTTGAGATTTTCTGTAACAGGATTACTGACACTATCTATAGCTCAAAGACTTGGTTTGAGCTATAGATAGTGTCTTCAACATAAGACTTGTTTCGGAGAGTTTCTGTTACCAGAACTCCAGCAGATAGATTGGATAGATCAAGGAGGTTGAGACAGAGGAGAGAGAGTTAGCTTGGGCAGTTCAAAGGACTCAAAACATCCACTCCACTCTGACTGCTTTCCTCTATGTAACAAAATCTTATCAGATGAGTCAAGTGTTAGATTCTTGAAGAGGGGAGGTGCTCTTCTTGGAGTCCCCTGGTATAGGGTCAAGAGGGCACAATGTTGGGTGCCAACCATCACTAGCTGGAGTGGGAAAAAAGCAGGTTTGGTGTGTGTGACCAGTGAGCCTGCCGGAGTGAATGAGATATGGATGTCGTCAACCTTCTTTTGAGAAACGTATTATGGTATGGACATATTCATTAATATAAATTATGGAGTCAGATTTATTGGTTAGTAATAATTTTAAGCAAAAAATGATTCACAAAGACTGAACATTGGTCACCAGCTTGTGCACCATCAAATGGCTCATCTGAATCTTGTGTGCATCCCAGCAAAAAAAATTGGGGCGGTATTTAGTTTCTAGCCCAAATATTTTGGTTGTGAAAGTCATTTTTCTAAGAACATACATTCGGGAGGAAATTCACTGGCACCCTGTGATGAAATCTCTCACAAAGCAAGTGAAAGCCATTTTTTTAAATTGTTGTATTTGACCCTTTGACCTTTCTCTGCAGACCCCCAGGTGTACAGGTCTGGTGTACCTCTAAAGCCGTCCAGTGCCAAGCTGAATCCTTGGCCTGCACTTGCCTTGTGAATATCTTCAGATATGTGGTGTAATGAATTACAAACAGAGCAAAGAAAAAACCACGAGACTATCCAAGACAATACAAAAAGGTTGAATTGCAACCCGTCATGGCAGTCACACAAAAATGTTTAATAGCAACATTAGGCTACAAATCAGAGGCGTAAAGGGCTTGTTTTGTCTGCCGGAGTCAAATTTAATACACCTGAATGTCAGGCTCTGGTCTTGGCCAAAGCTCCTCTGATTCATGGCGGCCCTGAGCCCCAGTGAAATGTGTTCTCTCGTAGAGAATGAATAGATCTTCCTCGCAGTGAATGACCTCCTATATCACCCTTTGATCGGAATGAACCTATCTGGATCAGCCACAAAGGGATCACGGCCAAGCTCAACCAAGGGTGGAAGCAATGAGGGAGCTTATAATGCCCCTGATGTTATATTATCTCCCTTGTGATATCACTACATCAGGTCCACACACCACAAATGCAAGGAGACCGGTCCAATTCCAACGTTAAGAATCCAACGATAAGAATGCAGGCCAAGATGGGTGCAACGAGTTCACAGCCGTTTAAAGGCAGAAAAAGGAATATCGAGGAACATTAAAAGGGGAAGAAGTTAGAAGGAGCTACACGGGAGGGTGTCATCCCGCAGTGAATTGGCTGATAGCTGTTGATTTTGAGGAGCTGCTGAGCACCTTGCTCATTAGCATCACGACTCTCAGAGAGCTCGCGCAATCAGACTAAGGGCCCTCGTTGTGTTTGTGGCTTGTTAGCCTGCCTCGTTGCCACATTCGAGAGGCCAGGGCGTAGCAGAGGAGGTACATCTGTCTGCTCAGAATGCATTTGGCCCCTCTCGACTCCGCACACGGATCATGACTGATGAGATGACCTCCTGCTGCGTTCCTTTCCCGACAGGGCAGCCGCTAATTGGCCCTGAGCCTATCCATATTAATGGACCGGTTTGACTTGTGCATTGTTGGTCACCTGCGTTGGTTGCCAATAAGTCTGACAGGATGAGCAAGCAAGATTGTTCTTTGCTACACAGCAAGGCCTTTGGTGTGGTGTCAGATTGAATAGGAATGATCCATTGGCCAAGGTTGTGATGAGTAATTTTTCAGTTATTAGGGATGCTCAGTAAGAAGGCTGTTGTCTGTATGTATCCAAGCAAGTCAAAGTATCTTTACACTGTTATTCCAAAAGCATGTTTAGGTAAGATTTGACTAATGTTAGAACCAGTGATGCAGTTTAAATGTGCAGCAATTTCTGTGAGATGGAATATTGAAGATGCTTTTTTGGAGCTTTTAGAGAAATTCAACCCTTAGTTGTAGTGCTAATGCCAGTTAATATTTTAGTTACTTTATGTTGTGTTACTGTAGAAAACATTGGGTATACACTGTCTACTGTACATTTCTGCTCAGTATCAGACTATCCTAGACACTCACACACAAGGACACTTGTACTGCCTAAAGCTCTCAAGCCTTCCTGTAGGCTTTAAATGTCTTTGACTCTTTTCCCACCTTACTGTACCATTGGTCAATTCAGAGTTGGAGGAAAATGTATAGTTTGATCCCATTATTTATTACTACTGATGCAGGAGACATGCTTTACCTTAATAATCAGTCGGTTCCTAAAGGTAGCTGTTTGGTGTGTGTGTGTGTGTGTGTGTGAGAGTGTGAATGTGAGTGTGTGAGTGTGTGAGTGTGTGAGTGTGTGAGAGTGTGAGTGTGAGAGTGTGAGAGTGTGAGAGTGTGAGAGTGTGAGAGTGTGAGAGTGTGAGAGTGTGAGAGTATGTGAGAGTGTGAGAGAGTGTGTGTGTTGCTTGCCTGCAATTGCATGGTTGGATGCACATAGTCCGTTGACTTAGCTGTCATTATAACATCTGGTTATGGCCTGATTAGTGTCACATGCCTTTAGATATTATTGTCTCAATGTGTAGGAGTACAGGTTGCTGCTGGCATTACAAGCCTTTGGTTTACAATCATTTCATTACTCATCCAAGAGTGTCAACTAAACACCTTTGTCACATTAGTCACGGTCAGGTGACAGACATTCAATAAGATTCACAAACACCCATCAGACGCCATTTGTCATAACAATGCAAACATTTCATAACTGAATCAAATATCTAAACTCAGAAAGCATTTAACAGGTTTTAATCCCTCTGAGCTTGTAGGACTTTGTCACCAACCTTTACCACTGTCACAGAAATTATGCGCATACACACACAGTACACACCATATTGAAATTCCATTCAAGACTTTTGCTGCTGCCAAAAAGTAATGTAAATTGACAGGACAATATGGGCAAGCTTTTCAACGGCCTTTCAAATAATGCTGGGAATAGAATTAGAAAAAGTAATTAAACATTTATTTTCAGAGAGATAGGAGAAGAAAGAAAAATTACAAACAGCTAAATAATTTAATAAAGATGGAGACTCCACCAGTCTACAGTTTCTTAATAACAGAAAACATTTGAATGCGGTATAGATGCCAGTATAGGTACAAAGGTAAGAAGGCCTTGAATGACAAAAACACTGTAATTGAAGTGCAGACTTTTAGCTTTATTCAAGAGGTTGAACATAAATATCATATGAAACATTTAGGAATTGCAACCATTTTCATACACTGTCCCCATATTTTAGGGGCTTAAATATAATTGGACAAATTGGCACAATCTTATATAAAATGTTCATTGTTAATACTTGAGGATTGAGAATCCTTTGCTGTCAATGACTTCTTGAAGTCTGGAATGCATGGACATCACCAAAAGCTGTGTTTCATCCTTTGTGATGCTTTGACAGGCCTTTTTTGTAGCTATCTTCAGTTGTTCTTTGTTTGTGAGTCTTTTACCTTAAGTTTGTCTTCAGCAAGTGAAATGAATGCTCGATCAGGTTGAGATCAGTGGATTGACTGGACCATTGCAGAATATTCCACTTCTTTGCCATAAAAAACTCCTGGCTTGCTTTCGCAGTATATTTTAGGTAATTGTCCATCTGTAAGTTGAAGCACTGTCCAATCAACTTTGCTAATTTTGGCTGAATCTGAGCAGATAATATATCCCGGCAGAATTAATCTGTCTGCTTCTTTCTTCTGTCACATCATCAGTAAACAGTAGTGACTCAGTGCCACTGGAAGCCATGCATGCCCATGCCATCACACTGCCTCCACCATGTTTTACAGATTATGTGGGATGCTTGGGATCATAAGCCGTTCCGAGCCTTCTCTATCATTTATTCTTTCTATCACCATTCTGGTACAAGTTGATCTTAGTTTCATCGGTCCAATGGATACTCTCCTGAACTGGGCTGGCTATTTTAGATGTTTTTGGTCCAAGTCCATCCTGGCCTTTCTGTTCTTGAGGCTTATGAATGGTTTTCACCTTGTAGTGAACCCTCTGTATTTGCCTTGGTGCAGTCTACTCTTGATGGTAGACTTGGATAATGACATGCCTACCTCCTGGAGTGTTCTTTACTTTGCTGGTTGTTGTAAATATGTATTTGACATTGGAAAATCATCCACCACTGTGTTTTCCATGGACATCCAGGCCTTTTTGTGTTGCAGAGCTCACCAGTGCAAATTTTTTTCGCCGAATGTACCAAACTGTTGTATTGGCCACTCCTAATGTTCCTGCTATCTTTCTGATGGATTTTTTTTCATTGCAGCCTAAGGATGGCTTGTTTGGCTTGCATTGAGAGCTCCTTTGACCACATGTTGTGGGTTCACAGCAAAAGCTTCCAAAGGTAAATGCCACACCTGGAATCAACTCCACACCTTTTACCTGCTTAATTGATGAAGGAATAACAGAGCAATATCCCACACCTGTCTGTGAAACAGCTTTGAGTCAATTGTCCAATTACTACAGGGACATTCTCACAGGGATTGCCTGAAGAGAGAAGTCCTGCCTTGATTGAACACACAGAGAAATCATGGCCCTTTCTGTCTCTTTCCTTTCTGCCTGTTTGTCTGACTGGTACCAGGTCTCTCTGTACATATGGGAGGTTAGGATAGGATTAGGGGATAGAGAACATGCATTTCTGAGTTTCAAATTCCCTTAAAAATAGAATAACAAATATCTGTGTGTGTGTGCAGATATAGTGGCCTGTCAGTCACTGTTCACATCTTTCTGTTATATGACCAGACAGGATTTCAGCTGGTAAGGTTATGTGAAAGCTCTTCTTCGACCCTCAGGGTGGTGATGAAGCTGGTTGTCTTTGTGTGAGGAAACTGGGGTAGTGGAGCACACACAATCTACTGCAATTATTGTTTTCAGAGGATGCTAGTTAGTCAGCCCGCTTTTCAACACTTGACAAGCTTCCATATTCTGCCAACTACTGTACTACTGAAATCCACTGTTTGCCAATCAAGCTGCTGTTCTGCAGTTTGATTACCAAGCCTGCCAATTGAATGTGTCAGAGTAAAATTAGTTAAAGTCATTTTTACAATGATACTTTGTTTTTCTTTTATCAACTCAATGGCTACCAATCAGAAAAGTAATCACGCTGGTTTTATCCCTTTTATCCTCATAAAAGTCAGATGAGTTAAGAAGCGTTAGGTATCCTTGCTTCAATGTGAATTAAAGATGGCATGTTGTGGATGTGTTGGTTGGAATTCTCCCAGAGTATCTGATGCATCTGGTCTGGTTAGTTCCACTGCCTATGACAAAGGCAAATCAAAAGACAATCACTGGTGTATACCCAAAGCATATAGTACATCCCAAGTGGTGAAATCTATTTCCAAAATGTAAGTAGTGGGAATATATTGTTCTATCATACAGCAACAGTTTCATGTGACAACATTAATTGAAAAAAGTAAAAAATCTAGTTACAAAATTGGTGTAGCCTATAATTTATTTGGCAATATCACTATGAATTCATTTTAATTATAAAAGTATTATTTGACAGACTGACCTGAAATACAGAAACTAAAAAATATCTACCAGGAGTTTATGCTCATCAATTACTGTTAACAAGTATGGACAGATTACGATGAAGCATTCACTTGAATTACAATGCAGTATCAAGTGCAGTCTCCCCGCTTTACTTTGAGGGTATTCACATCCAAATTGGAAGAAAGATTTAGCTCTTTAATATGTAGCCCCTTCTTTTTCAAGGGACCAAAAGTAATTGGACAATTGCCTCAAAAGCTGTTTCATGGACAGGTGTGGGCTATTCGTTTGTTGTTTCTTTATCAATGAAGCAGCTGAAAGGTTTGGAGTTGATTCCAGGTGTGGCATTAACATTTGGAAGCTGTTGCTGTGAACATACAGCAGGCGGTCAAAGGAAATCTGAGTGCAAGAGAAACAGCCCATTCTTAGGCTGCAAAAAAATTATCCATCAGAGAGTTAGCAGGAACATTAGGAGTGGTCAGATCAACAGTTTGGTACATTCTGAAAAAAAAACAATGCACTGGTGAGCTCTGCAACACAAAAAAGATGTCCATGGAAGCCAAAAGTGGTGGATGATCGTAGGATCCTTTCCATGGTAAAGAAAAACAACCTTCTCAACATCCAGCCAAGTAAAGAGCAATCTCCAGGAGGTAGGAATATCATTATCCAAGTCTACCATAGACTTCACGAGAGCAAAGTGGTTCACCAAAAGCTGCAAACCATTCATAAGCCTAAAGAATAGAAAGATTTGACTTAGCCAAAAAACAAAAAAAGCCAGCCCAGTTCTGGAAAATAATTCCATGGACAGATGAAACTAAGATCAACCTGTACCTGAATGGTGATTGGAAGAAAAAAGTGTGGAGAAGGCTTGGAACGGCTCATGACCCAAAGCATACCACATCATCTGTAAAACATGGTGGAGGCTGTGTGATGGCATGGCCAATCATGGCTTCCAATGGCACTGGGTCACTAGTGTTTATTGATGATGTGACAGAAGACAGAAGCAGCCAGATGAATTCTGCAGTGTATAGGGATATATTGTCTGCTAAGATTCAGCCAAATTCTGTGAAGTTGATTGGACAGCGCTTCGCTTTGCAGATGGACAATGACCCAAAACATACTGCGAAAACCACCCAGTTTTTTAGGGCAAAGAACTTGAATATTTTACAATGGCAGAGTCATTGCATATTAAAGAGCTGTAATTCCTAAACCATTTTGTCAAATTTGGATGTTAATACCTTACAATCTAGGCTGAGAGACTGCACTTTAAATCCATATTCATTATTTAACTGTAACTATTTTGGTAAACAGCCAAAATAACAAAACTTGTTTCAGTGTCCAATAATATCCGGACTATACAGTGGTCTGCAAAAGTTTGGGCAACCTTGTTAATTTCCATGATTTTCCTTCATAAATCGTTGGTCCTTAGGATGAAAAAAATCAGTTAAATATATCATATAGGAGACAAACACAGTGATATTTGAGAAGTGAAACAAAGTTTATACGTTTTACAGGAAGTGTGCAATAATTGTTCGAACAAAATTAGGCATGTGCATACATTTGGGCACTGTTGTCATTTTACTGATTTCAAAATCTTTAGAACCAATTATTGGAACTGAAAATTGGTTTGGGAAGCTCAGTGACCCTTGACCTACATACACAGGTGAACCCAATTATGAGAGAGTATTTAAGGGGGGGCAATTGTAAGTTTCTGTGAAGAGTAGTGACATGGGAGTCTCAAAAGAACTGTCACATGAACTGAAAACAAGGATTGTTCACCATCATGAATTAGGGGAAGGATACCTGTCTAAGAGATATCAGTTGTCTGTTTCGACAGTTAGGAACATAGTCAGGAAATGGAAGACCACAGGCACAGTTCAAGTTAAGGCTCGAAGTGGCAGACCAAGGAAAATCACGGATAAACAGAAGCGAAGAATGGTTAGAAGAGTCAAAGTCAATCCACAGGCCAGCACCAAAGACATACAACATGATCTTGCTGCAGATGGAGTCATTGTGCATCGTACAACTATTGCGCGCACATTACACAAGGAGATGCTGTACGCAAGAGTGATGCGGAGGAAGCCTTTACTCCGCCCACATCACAAACAAAAC
>JACXGJ010002767.1:0-61382 GCA_016801105.1 Esox niger | reverse complement strand
CACACACACACACACACACGCGCGCGCACACATTTTTCCTATGTTGTTACTGAAACTGCAGTACCTCTAAGATCTCCAGTTGCCACTGGATGGCACAGTGGGGATGTCACTGCCTCACAATGACACGGCTAACTGCGAGGCAGTGATGTCCCTGCTGTGCCATCCAGTGGCAACTGGAGATCTGGTTGCCTGTGGGTTCAATCAGAGTAGCATGCCGGAGAGTGTGTTCCTTCCATCCAGTAGTGGTTCTGGTATGGACTTCATGGTTCACATCAAAAAATGTATTTCTGAACTGAGCCCAAGAACACTTGGATGCAATTGCTGCATGTTTTTTTTACATGCCTGAGCCGATTCAAATAGAAACATAATACAGCTAAATTAAGTGACCACTGCACCTTTTTCTTACCTTTCCAAAAAAGTTGAAAAGGTACATTTTGAGCGAGGAACAGAAGCATTCAATTTGCAGTGGTCTCTTAATTTGAAACCTTCTGTTCCTCACTCAAAACCTTAATTTTTGGATGTTACTCCAAACATTACATCCCTGGCATAATGGGGGCATATGCGTTCGTTGGAAAAGGGCTACCCGGGTGTGGTGTGCTGAGTTGTAATGGTGCTTGTGTATGTGTGGTGTCCTCTCATCCCAGGTTGGCAGAGAAAGAGAAACAGGTGTCTGATCTTCAGGGAGAGCTGTCTGACCTGAGGGAGTCCCTGGACCTTCACAGGAACAAAAACAACGTAGGTGTGCGGTTGTGCCTGCTTCAGGCCACACTGCCAGCCACACTGTACCGATTAGTCCAGCCCTGATGAACAGCTGCAGACCCCATCCTTGCCCTGCTCTCCTAACCACCCCGCGTGCCGTCACACTGCCCATGCATCCAGTGTCTCAAGCTTCATCTAGTTGTTAGGGCGCATGTTGATCATACCAAAAATAGGGTGTTACTTTAAACAACTAGGAAATATTTAAGTGGGTGACTCTGATTTATCCGCCTAAGAATTGATACGATGAAACGGGGCCGTTAGTTTGCTCTGTTCGTGTACTTCAGAACGCAGGAACAGTTTTGCCAAGGCAAAGCGATACCTTAACTAGCTGTGTCATGTGATGTGCTTCTCCCCATCTTGTCACTGTGTACTATTGGTCAATACTCTGAAGCTGTCAGGAACCCATTTGAGGCCTAATGTGACAATCTAGTGGGCAACATTTAATCTGAGGTTTGCAGCTATAATGTAGTGAGGGTTTTATTTTGTAACCCTAGACACAAACACCATAGGACGGAACCACCCGTCAGAAAGTTAGATTTGGGAGATCGTCGTAGCTAATGGTTCTCTGTTCATCCCTGTATAAATGGTGTTTTTGGGTCACTGCACACTTTTCCCTGAGGCTGAACTGAAAGTGGTATCTCTCTGAAACTGACTAGGAGCTTCGGGAGAAAAACTGGAGTGCAATGGAGGCTCTGTCAGCCACCGAGTCCATGCTTCAGGGGAAGCTCAGCAAGGCCCTCAAGGTTCGGACTCCACTTCCGGTCTGCTTCACTATAGATTTGAAATCCTGATGCATCCACAAACAGCTGTGGCTGTGATGGACCAGTGAGAGAGTACCCCGTCATTCATACTGATGCTGCTGCATACTCATTTCCCCTATGACCCTGCACTTTGACCCCAAATAATTGGCAGTCAATCTCTATTATGCCGTCCCCTCAGGAGTTCCAGATAGACTCCTAGATTTGAACATGCCTCTCCTTGAGTTCTGCTTGGTGTTCTTTGGTATGATTCATTGCCCTCTTAAAGGACACAATCTGCTGTGCTTATAAAGTGCACCTACATACATTTCAAAACAAAGTAAAGGAACTTCTGTTGATAATGAGTGTGCAGTGACTGCCACTAGATGTCATGTTTATGGTCATAATACATAAGACCCATGTTCATTATGATCCCCTATTCTTCCTGACACAAGATTCCCTCATTTCCAATCCTGCATGTTCCATTCTGCTGCGTGTGTGTGTCTGTCTAGTGTCATCAACACTGATATCCGCAAATCACAGTTTATTCCAAGATTTTCCTGCAATAATGAACTTTTGAAAAATTTCCTGAATATGTGCAATCAGTCAACATTGTGTAAAATCAATGAAACGCTGTCCCTGGCCTGTGTGGACATTGTCATGTATTGTGTCATCTAACCATTAGATATCATGGTAATATAAACCCTGCAGCTTGAACAGCTTTTTATATCCATGCGGTTGATCTTTTTTTGGTTTTACCTCTTCATCAGCAAGAATCCGATCTCAGCCGTAGGGATTTATTTGGAGACCCGCTAGTAAAACTGTAGTCTTACAGGGTGATGTCCTGCTGTAGACTGCTGTGGGGTTTGGTGTATTTTTGCCTGAGCTCAAACCCCCAGTGCCCCCTCTTGGTGTTCAGGCAGCAGACTGGGTACAGGGTGTACTGGTTTTCCTAGCAGCTGCTCTCTGTCATCTTGGTAGAGTGAAAAGGGCCTTGTTAAAGATGTGTGCCGTTGACTGATTGTGGTCGTGTTTCACCTGTTCCCCTTCTGATCTTCCAACATTAAGTGTTATTGACGGTAGAGGTGAATACTGTGGCCGTCTGTTATAGGACTCGGTCCGTCTCACTGTAGAGGTGAATAGAGCGGCTGTTGTCCTATAGCTAGGAAAACTAGTACACCCTGTACCCAGTCTGCTGCCTGAACACCGAGAGGGGGCACTGGGGGTTTGAGCTCAGGCCAAAATACACCAAACTCCACCGCAGTCTACAGACTGACCGAGTCCTATATCAGACAGCCACTCTATTCACCTCTACCGTCAGACGGACCAGAGGACTCGGCCCGTCTGACGGTAGAGGAGTTTAACAGAACTTTGGTCTCTTCCTGGTAGTTTGGTGACTTGTGCATATCCATTGAGCGACTTGTGTCTGAACGACATTAATGTAATGTTAAAATTGTTTTCCTGTTTGTGAGTGGTTATATTGAATTAGTGAACATGCTTAATGAATGTCTTTCATGGTTGTGGGGAGGCTGTTGAACAGTGTATGCTGTGACCCTGGAGTGTGTTAACGAGGTTTTCGTCAGAGCCATGCTCCTGTATGCATGTGATGCTAGGAGTTAATCCAAGCAAGCAGAAAGGTGTTGGACGTTGACCTGCAGAGCGTTTCAGCGAATTAATGTACAGGTTCCCTGAAGTGTGAGAGCCCTGGGTGTGGGCGATGTTGAATGTCCTCTCCTCCGCTTCTTCAGGAGAACCAGACGGCACTGGAGAAGGCCCAGGCGGAGTGTCGAGATGTTCTGCACAGACTGCTACCCAACGTGCCTCAGCCCACTGAACAGGTAAATGCTCACATAGTTGGGGAAGACATGTTCTGTTTCCTTGTACTGTTTCTATTGAAACCAAGGGGCAGAGGGTTGCATATGGCCTGTATACCACAGCCAAAAGCTGTTGATCGCCACAACGCATTACAATCACCTGACTTGTCACTGTAATAGACTGGTGACCAATGTTATTGATTACAAGTTAAATGCCCCCCTAACGTAGTTTTGCTTCTATCATCTTGTCTCTCAGAACCACCAGAAGTGGCTGCAGAGGTTTGAGACTGCAGTGAGAGAGACCCAGGCAGCAGAGTCCATTCCTGTATGTGAACCAGCTGCAGCTTCTGAGGATCCCAAGGTGACAGTCTGTCCTGTTTCCTAAACAATGCGTGTTTTCAAATGGTTGGGGCAAAACGGAAGAAAGTGCTCGAGGTGAAAATCGAAGTTCTGCAGTAAGGGTGTATATTTTTGTACTGGCCCCTTGTGGGGAATGAGCCCATAAACCTGGCGTGGTATGCACCATCATTTGCTGACTGATCACTAAGTGAGATCACTGCTAGAGATCACTAGGTTCATTCCCTCACCTCCATTATCAATGCCTATTTCAAAGGGTTGCCTGAAAAAGCCTCTATAGGGCAACCAACTAGTGTGAGCACCTGGTGTTGAGTAAATGACATTGGGATGTGGATAGGAACCACGTCCAGTGGTCAGGTTAAATGAAAATGGATCTCTGTGGTCACATACACCAGCAGTTGGTTTGGTATCAAAACAAGGATGTGTATGAAGAATAAAATCTTTAACCTGCTGAAATATGCTGGAAGGTCTTGGCTGTTATGCGCCTGGTTGTTGGCACTGGACCAAGGTCTCTTGTTAAGGTCTATAGCATCGTAAACTCTAGCAAGTACCTGGACATTTTGCCAAAAAAGCTGATTGCCTCTGCCAGAAGGCTGAAACTGAACCTCAGGTGGGTCTCGTAGCAAGACGATGAACCCATGGCATTGATGGAACGGCATGTGTCAAACTCCGAATTATACCTGAACAAAGTCAGAAAAGTGCAGGTTGGGGTTCATTGAGTTTTGACCTTTATCCCTGTGTACACTTTACATTGTGCATTTCCATTGTCTTGGTCGAGGTCCATTAACCCATTCACTGCGTCTATGTCCGAGAACTCTGATGGAAGCATAACTAGGGCTTTTCCCTCCACCAGGTATTAGCCGAGAAGCTGAAGGAGTCTGAAGAGGCCCAGAAGGTTCTACAGAAAGACTGTGAGACATACAAGAAGGTGTTGGCTGAGACGGTGAGGGAGAGGCATTCTCAATGCCCTGTAGATAGCATATGTGTATCGAGGGGAAGCAATGAATGTAACCTGTAATACCCTGTACCGTCCACAGGAGGGCATCTTGCAGAGACTTCAGAGCAGTGTAGAGCAGGAGGAGTCTCGCTGGAAGGTGAAGCTGGATGTGTCTCAGAAAGAGCTGAATGAGGTGAACCCCAAAGGCAATTCATTTAGGCCGACTCAAGCTGTCTTGTCATTGCCTTGTCAACGTTGTCATTGGTGCCTGTGGTGACACTGCTGCACTCTGTCCTAGATGAGTGTGAAGGTCACGGCACTGGAGCAGGAAGTGGACAGACTGAGCAACAGCGGGGAGCTGGACAGCGTCAGTCCTTCACTTACACGCCAAACGCCTTTCTTAGCAGTTGTATTAATACTTCCTGTAAATCAGTTGTCTACTTAAATGTGTGGTTTTCGTACTCTCATCAGTACCGTTTTGCTCTTTCATAGTTGCGAAGAGAGAAGCGGCACCTGGAGTCTGAGCTGAAGAGAGCAGAGCGTGAGAGCGCCACCTACGTGTGTGAGGTCCGAGAGGTAAGCTAGCACGATTTCCTGTAATTGCCCTGCCGTACTTTGGCATGTCACTAGTCATGGAGGGAGCTGTCCACCTCTACTCTGTCGGGGGGGTGCTGTGATGGTCCGCGTCTCTCCTGGTTCTGGTACCCACCGTGTGTTTCTACATGCGTCAGTTGGCCATTACATTCCTAGTTGATAGACCACACATTCCATTCATGTTAAGTTCTGTTCTAGAGAGTTTAAACACAGCGAGGAACAGCACTTGTTTTTCGTGCTGCCAATTTCAATTAAGTGTGTCCTGTGTAAAAAAAGAAAAAGAATAAAACCGGTTGTCGCCAGCTGCATTTCTATCGCTGCACAACTGTCATTCCTCCATTGATTTGAGTGTAGATTTCACGTAGACAGTGTAAAACCAAACAGCTTCTGATTGGTTGAACTCTCCCTCCCTAGCACCCGATTGACGACCTCGTTTTGTACTGTTGTCTCCCCGGGTCCCACATCTGCCCGTTTAAACACATCTCACACTTCATTTCAGCTCAAAGATCTGTTGACTGAACTGCAGAGCAAACTCGATGGCTCTTATACAGAAGCAGTCAGGCAGAATGAGGAGCTGAACTTGGTAAGCCCTGCTCATCCATATAGGGAGAGCTCCAATAACCTGTGCCTCCGCTGTCCCACATCGCCACCTGACGATGTCGCTACAGGCTTCCACCTGCCCTCTGGGTGTCGGTCCATCTATCTACAACCTCTTGAAAACCGTAGCAGTACAAGATCGAATCCAACATGGGCCAAACTGTTTCTATATGCACGACGCCTGGGGATGGGGGTGTGTTGACTTAGCTTTTCAGGAGGCCGGTTCTTAGTGTAATGATGGACTGCAGTACGCATCGTAGGTTCTAGATGATGGACCACACTCAGTGAGAGGACAGCTAAACGCCCACTATCCACTATCCCATCACATCAGGCTTCTAGTGGCTTTCTGCTACTCAGGGGCAGGCTAATCTTCTTCCTGTTAGCCGTCTTTGGCAATACATACTATGCCCTCGGCTGCAAACACACTAATTGTTTCATCATGAATCTGACGCCACACAGTTGAACTATTCCATGTCTGTGTTGTCCTGCCACCCTCTGTCTGTGATGCTACAAGGCTAACTGAACCTCCCTTGGTTTTTACTTGACAATGCAATATTTTCAATCTTTTTCAGCCTCTGGCTTATGTCAGTCATAATGAGATTATAGATTCCTTTTCATATCAGCGGTCATCCCAAAGTGCTTACACAGATACCTAGCCCAAACCCCAATGAGAAAACATCAGCAATGTGTTGGTGTGCAGTGGCAAGGAGAAATGTCCTAATGGGGTCAGAACCTAGGTGACGATTATAAGACATTCCCTTTGTGGGCCACCGCTGTTTTGCATGTCGGAACTGTAACAGTAGTAACTGAACGCAGATTTTGACAAGTATTGTTACAGTACCTATGATATTAGCCACTTCCAGTAAAATCAAGTCAAACCAATGTCAGGATATGCAAAGCAGATTCTCATTTGTCTAGATTAATATATTTGAATGCCACCTTAAATGTTTATGCAAATGTGTCCTCTAAACTATTTGAGAGTTTTTACCAGGCGATGGATTTCTGTATCATGGTAAATGTCTAATCAGCTTTGGCGTTTGATCGTAGCTGAAGATCCAGCTGACTGAGACTCTGTCCAAACTGGAAGCCGAAGAGAGTGAGCGGCATCAGGTGGCCGGGGATCTCTACAAGGTGACCACAGATCCTTGTTCATCAAGATACCTTTGTGTACTTCTTTGTTAGAAAACTCATTTGTCACCAGTCTAGAGTTGAGTATTGTCTGTTCATTTCCCCAACCCAGGCCCAACAGTCTCTGGACCTGATTCAGGAGGAGCTGTTCAAAGGGGCCGGTCAGGCGGATCTGATAGAAAACAGCAACCTTTCATCACACGTAAGACATACTGGAAGGATGGGGGGGGGGCAAATGATCTAGGTCAGGGGTTCCTAGGAACCGTGATTACTGCAGCTTTTCTATTCTACCTGGTGGTTCATTGCATTCACCTGGTCTCAGGTCTAAATCAGCTCCTGGTTAGGCACACACCCAAAGGGTGGATATGCAAGGTAAACACCAGGATCGCAATTAGTGGTTGACAGTATTGATAGTGTAGTTATGTTGAAAGGGACCAGAGGGTGGTAACTAACCCGTCACTGTGTCCCTCAGGAGGAGATTGACAGGAAGGAGAAGATGACTGCAGGACTGAACCAGACTGTGAGGGAGCTGCAGGAGCTGCTACAGGCGGTCAACCGGCAACTCACCAAGGGGCAGGACGCGGTAGGACAATAGAAGGCTTGAAAATATAAATGTTGAAACAGGGAGAAACAAGTTGAGTGGAGAAAATGTTTGGGCGCTTGCTGGACTTTCAAAGTTGTGAAATGGTGGTGATGGCGGTAGTGATGTAGGTAGTCTCTGTTTGATTGTAATGACAGTTATGTCGTTACTTTTGTACAAAGGAAGAATGCAAAGCCGTTCCCACCAGAAGGGAGCTCTGTCGCTTGTTTCACCTCAGTTTATCATGGGCAAATGGCTCAGATTATTTGTTCTTTTTTTAATAATCATTGAGAACAACAAAAAAGTACAAGAAATCCTGCTGCTCTTGATCAGACACTTCCCGGAAGTCCTTCACAGTTTGTGCCTTTAAGTTTGTCTATTTAGAATGAGGTATAGTAGGCTAGAGTGGCATACTGTCAAGACACGCAATGGGCTTTTATCTCCATTTTAATGATCTAAACGTGTGGTAGCAGTGTTTCAAGTATCCCCACTGGAAATAACATGTATTTATTGTTTGTGATTGTAGCAGAAGGCTGTATTGACACTGTTCAGTCAGTACATCTAAATGTTGGTTGCGTGTTTATAGCTTTTACCAGATCAAGGGTAGTGAAGAACCCTAACACTTCCATTTCAGGCCTAGCTTTTATTAATATTTCAAATTGTTATAGATCAGAAAGTATCGATGGCATTAGAAAATCTCATGCAAATTGGCCACAAGCCTGTATTACGTTATGTCAAGCCTGTATTACGTTATGTCAAGCCTGTATTACGTTATGTCAAGCCTGTATTACGTTATGTCAAGCCTGTATTACGTTATGTCAAGCCTGTATTACGTTATGTCAAGTCTGTATTACTGGATGGAAGGGCTCCATGAAACACTAAAGAGGTTTACTTTGTCTTTTGCAGGAATCGGACAAAGACTCGCCTGAAGTATAGGGAGGAACAACATTCCCGATCTCACTACAAAGACCACCCCCGACCTCTCCATTACCTCCAACACTTCTATCATGCCGCACTCCTCTTTTCCCCACCTGTACTGTAGGCAGACTCCTGACTCTATCCCTGTCTGGCAATGACCTCTAACTTCTGACCTCCACCTGCTTCTGTTCCGGGAGAGTCCAGTCCTTGCCCTCAAACTATAAACACTCCAGACTCCATACCAGACGTTATTCCTGCAAAATCCCACCACATTCCTTATGATCCCTACAGTAGCACACCCAGATCGAAAGGCAACATGCCTATTTCAGACTGTGTGGCATCTCTTCTTTAGTGCCCCTATTTTCACTGGAAATCTTTGAAGACATGTCATTTTTCTCTGTTAGTTTTCTTTGTCCAGAGGGTGATGACGTGGATTCCTACTTCTCTAAATAAACTTTTGGTTCTGTCCTTTTTTTTAAGCCTAAAAGGAAAACTTTTAAAAATTAAACTCTTAGGACCTGCTGACAATTGTTGAGCTCTTTGACTCGTGTCCTGACCATTCATCACATACTGTACATGTGCATTGGTTCCAAAGTACCCCGTGTGAAGGCCGCTACTGTACATTCATACTTTGGCTGAGTATTGGGGAGGGGTGTGGACGAGGGTGGGGCCAAGCATGGCAGGCGGGTTGCTACGTAACACTTAACAGTGGAGATACATGGGAGAAGTCTGAGCGAGGAGCCAGTAGGAGTGAGGCTGGAGCTTGGTTTCACTGTGGCAGCAGGACAGACCTTCAGGGTACAGGTTTTAATCCTACTGTAACTACTTTAGGCAGGGGTGTCCCATATCATCTGTAATCAACACTCGCTATATTGTTGCTAATTTCATTAACACTGAATATTTTGGGTTTTTTTGTAACAGGTGACCGTAAATAAAAGGGATGCTTGATAAATCTGCTCAGTGTCCTGTGTTGGTTCTGCTTTTCTTTACTGCACTGTTTCTGTCATACCACTGGGAGGCACCAATATCCCAGAACTTAGCCCTCTGCTTTTAAGATGCTTCTGATACTTTCAAAACATGAAAAGCCCTCAGGAAGATTAGAAGGTTGATAATTTTTTCAGTGGGTCTTGTATCTTTGCAATGCGCCATTTCTGTTGATTAGACACTGACCAATGAGAAAGGGAAAGCCTCTCATTTTCCAATCTTTTTTCGATTGCATTTGTAAAGTGATGTTTTAGCCTTCAGTGTGTCATTATGACAGCTGGGTATAGCAGTGTTGTTGTAATCATGTGTCCAATGAAGCTGTAGATATGGAACAGAGGTTCTTTCCGCACTCTTGCGAAACATTTTGTAATACGTTCATCATGCTTTGGTACAAGGGAGGGGCTCACCAATGAGGGGGAACTTCCTCATGCTGTCATAATAGAAACTGGAAATTCCTTTAGGTTTTTATAGTGGCTGGTGTACAAGATGTGGATCAGTGAATGATGTCATGGTTTTATCTTTCACTTCCAGGTGTTGTCATATGTAAAGCAGAGCTGAAAGCTCAATGAAAATGTAGTGTGAACTTCTGACCAGACATCTCTGTATGTGTGAATAGGACATTTTGTGCCTTTCAACCAGTTGTGCTTGGGTTATAGGCCCAACACTCCAATTATTGGCCTGTTCCATCATGACACAACCATTATTTATATGTAAAACTGTTGTTTGTTTTCAACTTTTTTATATTGCCTTAATTGAATGTGTTTAGAACTCCAGTGCAGATTAGGCCTTGTTATTGTGTGGGTGAAAGAGGAATTCTCTTTCATGAAGATGACCACGATCAGAGTGAACTTCACATTTCTTTACCAAGTAAATGTAGCAATTTTACCTTTTTATATTGCTGGGTAATCATTATACACTCATGTACAGTACCCACTAATTGCAAACAATATGGAATGACTTTATCTTGAAATTCTGTAAATTGTGAATAAACTAATACAGTTTACTGTATCTGGCCAATTCAACACAAATGGTATGTTCAATGAAAGGGTTAAAAAGGCTGAGATGGAGAGGAACTTAAACACATTGTTCAGTGGTATCGGCCATTGGAACGGTGAAAATGAGTGTCCATTTTGTCTAGCGCCTGGGCCAACATACCGATATGTCCGTCATCCAGCGCTGTAATGTTGTCACTGTAGGCAGGGACGCCGACCGGAATCCCAGGGCCCGGGACAAAATTGAACCTTTAGGACCCAAACCACGAGCCAAAAAAAAGTATAAATGGCAATGATGTTAGTGTTCATAAAACAGTTCAAAATGTTTTATTGTTTAATGTTTTAGCTAGGTAGTATCAAATACCAAGGTTGACTGATTAATAAATAATTATAATAAGCCAATCAAATGCTCCCCCCCGATGCCTGGGCCCGGGACAATGTTACCGGTTGTCCCCTTGTCAGCATCACTGACTGTACGCCATGAGGTTTTGTTCCTGATCGGTGTGGCGAGTGTGACTCCATGAGGGTCGACCAGAAGGGCAATCAGCTGTCACATGCCCACCATAGATGCCCTTCATGGGCCATTCACTATGGCCAGGAAAGTGTGCTAAGTAGATCATTGCTGACCACACCCACTGCCATCACCCACTGTTCCGAAAAGAATCCTCCAGCAGGAAGGGGGCAGGTGGGCAGCACCAGTCATCAGGACCAAAAGAAATCCTGCCACCTCATCAGTTTCTTTCCTCATGCAGTTGCTATAAGCAAAAGGCCTTCTGCCCCACTTAGACTTACAGGACACTACTTGTCTCTGTGCAAAAAAAACTGATTACAAATCATTTATGGGGCTGCTACTAGACCTAAGTAAACCTATAAAATGTATCAAGAAACCATTCATTTGTTTGCCTAGCAGTCACAAATATCTTAGAACTACACGTTTTAAGTCTCCATAACAAATTACAGAAATAAGCCTCCTATGTTAAAAAAGATATGTGAACAAGAGGCCTATAGAATTTGAACTATTACATTTTCACTTTATCACTTTCCAGTGGTCACTTGAATGGTGTGTCCAGACCTATGATTGGTACTGTACCTGACAAAAACACAACACACAAAAGCCTCAATATACTCTACCCATATATGGCTAACCTTTTATATTGTACACGTGAAGCATGTCTCACTCTGTTTAAAATGTGACTCATGCATATTCTTCAAAGTTTTATGTCCATATGAGAGAAGTCTAAATCAGGAGCATGTGAAGTTATGAACTGTAGCTGAAAAAGTGATCTACAATCACATTCCTGAAACTTCCTCTCACAGACTTCCATGGAAATTGATCACTTGGGAATATTTAAGGAGAGGGAAGGGAGCGACTAGGAAGTAAATAGGATCTTTGTCAATATTGCGCAATTCCTTGCAATTGCCTATTACCAAGAAATATCTGACATTGTATGTGCGCACACACACTCGAGACAGACCAACCTCAACAGTGCAGCTCTCCTTCCTTTCTGCATCTGCTCCTCATCAGTGTGGTATGAGCCAGAGTCTTAGATCCTCCTGCTCCAAGTATTTGTGTTTGGTATGAGGGGGGATGGTTAGGTGGTGTACGACCAAGTGGAAAGAAATATTACGGTGCTCATTTAAACAGAACATAACTCTATGAAATGGGGTGGGGGTATGGGGGGAGCATAGAGACAGTCTCACACAAAGAGGCTGTAAATAGTCATTAGAGCTCAGGTTGTTCAGACTAGCCTGGGGCAGGTGGGGTTCATAGCACATCTAGCATGATCCAACAACAGACCAATATAGAGGTTTATCCATCGTAACAGTGCCACTCACGGACAGATATGTAGAGCCATGAATGTAACCAACAAATGCCATGGTTTAAACTGGGTTGCTGTATTACTTACAGATGGATAGACAGAATTAGTGCATCAAAAATAACATCAAAGTCCTCCCACTTAGGCCTCAAAGTTGTCAGATCTCTTTTTGGTAATGCATTGCACATGGAGTAACACTCCATAGACAGCCATGGTGTCCCCCCACCGCCAACTATACAACCTGAACTATATGAGTCTTATTGCACTTGGAAACTAAACACCACTTAAAACAGGTTGTAATAGCACAGTGGAGCCCATCACTTAGGGGCGACTCCATATGCTATTGACAACGGAAAGTTGAGGAATGGGGGCACTTAACCAAGCAGACCTTTGTGAAAACAGAACAGAGGCCGGCAAGGCCTGATTAGGGAGGTAGACAGAAGTGTACAAGTGGCACATTCATCAGAAAGGTGTGACAAAAACTGGACCTCTGTGGTAGTGGGACTGGAGACCTGTGTGGTAGTGGGACTGGAGACCTGTGGGGTAGGGGGACTGGAGACCTGTGGGGTAGTGGGAATGGAGGCCTGTGTGGTTGGGGGAATGGAGACTTATGGGGTAGTGGGACTGGATGCCTGTGGGGTAGGGGGACTGGAGACCTGTGGGGTAGGGGGACTGGAGACCTGTGGGGTAGGGGGACTGGAGACCTGTGGGGTAGGGGGACTGGAGGCCTGTGGGGTAGGGGGACTGGAGGCCTGTGGGGTAGTGGGACTGGAGGCCTGTGGGGGACTGGACGGATATCCTCTAGTTTAAAATGACTGATTAATTTAACATTGGTCTGTTTTCTGCCAGTGTTACATTTCTAAGAATAGGTCATTTTCTAGCGATTGGAACTTGCTAAACATGTACAATTACCTATCTGACAGGTTAGGATGAATCATGGCTTTGGTATGGATTTTATTGCAGGAGGCAGCAGGGTGTGCCATAAGAGGGGCAGCCCTGAAGATGAAGTTGGGTTTGAGTTGGATGTAGAAAGGCTAACTTGTAGAATGGAAGAATACGTAACATTCATGCCTTGTGCAGATATGTATTACAAGCCAATGAAAGGTAAGCAGCATACTGTAATTTGATGAGTGCTTTGCACTTCAACATAGGATTACAGCTAATCACATTGAAGTGAGGCCTTTAGCTTACTAGAAGGCATAGGTCAGAGATATTCACGCTTCGAGCTAACTACTGTTGCAAGGGAACTTTGCCCCAGCTGCTCCCATTATAAATAGACAGTCAGTTGCAGGATTGGCCTGCTTGTCTAATGTATTTGTTTTTGTGGGCCTGCAGTTGCTGTGTTGCGGCAGAACTGCTGACATTGTTTTTGACCAGAGAGAGAATAGTCTGATTTGGCACCCGTCAGCACTGTGGCCCCTCATTCTAGACAGCAGCTCACAGTATTTACATTTGCATCCCTCCCTCACAGAAGGAAACCAGTATATTTGTGAATTTGTTGGTTCAGGTTTAACCTGCAATGTAATAATCCGGTGCATTAAGTATACCAGTAGAACAAAGCCCTGCACAAGTTCAAGTGTTTCTGGAATATCTTATCGACACACCCAGGCACCACCTGTAAGATTAAAAGAATGATACTGCTCACACCCCACCAGCTATATTAACACTGAAATCCACCAGCCCTTCCTGCCTATAAATGGACAAGTCTAATCATAATTTATGTGCACTTATAGCCCAACAAATGTGTGAGTATCTAACATTCCGTACTTTCAGAATGAAGTCAATTTTCAATGGAAAGTGAATGAGCTATGATTTAAAAATGTACATATTGTACTCTTTGTTTACATAATAGAACGTACCTCCTCATTTCTAGCTATGCCCATGTGAGCAATCGCACAAGGGAAGCCGGTTCAAATGTGTAAAATGTTTTTGATAAATAGAATGATAGAAATACAATGATGAAATAGAAATCACATTAATATATTAGCGTGCATTGATGAAGGGTTTGGTAAATTAATCGGTTATTAAAACGTTACAAGTAAAATGTGTCCGAAAAACCTCACCCCCTTTGTAAAGTAAAGAAAAACTGAATGGTACGGTCCACCTCTCAGTTCCTGACAATTTTTGTATCTGCTTTAGATCAGCTTGAACTGCGAAGTTGCGTTCATAAATCTCGCTGGAGTTAATCCTTATGAAATAAAGTTCTTATTGCATTAATTTCAGAAGACAGCTTACCCTTAATTGTTTTAAAACGTATGCGACGGGATATAGCTTGAAATGGCAGTTGCTTGCAAACTTTGAAGGAAAATTCCTTGTGATCTTTTCCCCCTGAATTTGGGCGAGTGCAATAAGATCAAGGCGCCTGCCGTCATTGAAGCAAGAGAAAGCCTCATGTTTTCGCCAAGCCAGGAGGAGCACTGTGCCCCAACTAAAGACCCAATAAAATACGGGGAGCTGGTGGTATTAGGGTAAGTTGAAGAAATCTCAAGCAAACTAACTAAAATGTCCGTATTTGTATTTAACATGGGCGCTACCTAATAGTTTTTAAGCAAGTTGATAAAAGGTCGGGTCAAAGTTTGTGACACGTAGAACCTTTACATCGATGTTGGTAGCTGTCCGTAGCACTGGAAAAGTTTGTTTACATAGGTACAAAGAGGCCCAAGATTACTTCACGCACTCACGTTACTCAACAAAGCAGGCACGTGCCTACATCTGATATGAAAGTATCAATTTCCCTATTTTGACACAGTAGCGTTATGTGGGTTGGGGTGAGCGAGAGAATTTTTACATGAGCAAATGAGTCAGACTACTTAACCTTGGAAGGAACGGTGCTCTTTTCGGACAGGTACTGTATCTTTTCGGTGAAGTTGCTCACAAGTACTGATGACTGCTTTCAGGGCGGTTGAGGAATTCGGAAGTGGCAATTGCCCCATCCCCCAATCCTCCCTTTTGTACGGTGTTGTTTGCTTCTGTAAAATAATAAATCCCTCGGTATGCGCATCAAAGTTCGCGAAAGTGTTTCCACGCAATTTTTGTGTAACGTTGCTTTTCTGTATACCTGATTCAGCAAAACTGATGTGGAAAATAGCGTCTGGTAGCCAAAATGATGTGTCAAGTTTTATTACTCAACTGACATGATGACCCACGAAAGTTATAACATATGTCCAATACATTTAGATCAAATAACATTTTAAAAACTAATTTCAATAACAATTCACATTTTGTGAATAATTGGGAAATAATTGTTACATAAAGTAGTTTTACACTATACAGCTTTTGTTCTCACGTATCTGACACCTTAAATAGGTGTCAGATAATGTGTGTGTATATTAGATTTCCTTGACCGTTAGAAAATTCCTTTCCATTACTTTTTGCCTGTGACATTATTTCATGCTGTAGTGAATGGGAAAATACCAATATTTAACCCGACCATTTGTTACGGAGTCATTAAAGATGAATGTCAAAAGTAGGAACTTATGCATCAGTCCTTTCTTATATTTTGTTCTTTGTGAATTTCATGTATAAAACCTTTTGGACAAGATGCATTTCCGACATGTGGGGCCTGGAAAGATGGGTGTTGCCTTGTCTCCCTTGTTACCTGGGACGCGTTGATGGTTTCAGTATTGCGATTTGAACTAGTGACTATTTAATGTAATTAATTGATATATTTTTTAAATTCTTATTTACATCTGTAATGTTTACTTTCTCTCCCTGAAGACACGTTTAATGACGGCAAGATTCTGACATCGATCTGAATGTTTTTACAGTTATTAAAACTTCTAAATACAGTCACAATTCATATTTTGTGCGATGGGAAACAATGCTGTGAATATCTTGTGGCATCATGAAACAAGTTGTCATTGTAAATGAGATTATGTTATTAATTGGCTTAACGTTGCCTTCACTCAACATGCTGTAAGAAAGTATTCATATTTCTCTTTGCCTCAAATTATATTTAGCCAAGTCCAAATGTACATTTGATTTTCTCCAGGAAGTGTTAATTGTGCTGGACTTAACACTGTATTGGGCTGTGGGATATATGTAAACATTTTCAGTGTCCTGATTTAAGTAACTCTAATCCATTTGAACTTCAAAGTACACAGAGAGCAGTTATTGTGGAAATAAAAAGGTTCACAGCAAAGCAAATATTTCAATAAGTTGTTATTTGTAGCCACCATTGTCACCCTGAAAACCATGTTGCTCCACTGTACGCAATCCTCAGTGTGAACTGGTCCACCCCTTCTGTTACTGTCATTGTTTTGGACAAAAGTGACATTTAACTTAAATGAACATGTTTTTCTATATATTTTTTAACTGCAGTTTTACTCCGGTTTCTCTTAACCCGGTGGTGGCGTTTGTGCTTACACGGCAACCTCCCTGGCTTTGCCTGGCAGCAATGGCACTGGGCAATGGAAAGGGTGGGTAAGTGGGTTGTAGGGAATGAAAGGAAGGATTGATCAGGATACCGCCTCCCCGTCTCCCCAGTTCTCTCTGTCCATTCATTGTGCCTGTAGGACTGAACCTATTGATTGTGCATTGTGCATGTCTCCTCTTAGAACGACTCTGTGAGGAAAGCTTGTATTCGACAGGGACTTCTCGGGTAGATGGAGCACAGACCTCCAATCACCATCAAGACAGGAGGGGGGGGGGGGGAGGTGACAGACTGTTGTACAGTGTCATTGTTCTGAAATCGTCCATTGATTTCTGAACTTTTTCTGTTGATTTCCTAATCCATTTGGCATGTAGTATTCACTAACTAGCTATTAGATATGCGGACAAGTTTTTGTTTAGCTTTACATTCTTCTAGAAAGAACTAGACATTGCCATGTTTTTATTTACACTTAATTCTATTGAAATAACATTTAGATACATAGGAAAAAGGGAATGCCTAGCCTGGACAATAGCATAATACTCTGTAGTTAGGTGCTTTATGGTGGTGGGGCTAAGAACAGTAGTTGTCAGTATATACAACATAGCTTTTGTTTGTCAGAACAGCAGAAGCTAACTTGGGTATGCTGGCTGGAGAAAAAGGTACAATCCTTACCACTATGTTTAACGAACTACAATGATTCCACCTACTCCCAATGTTAGCTTGGCAGGTAAACATGATCAACAGACGGCAAATGGGCGCACGTATCTTTCAGCTTATTGACAGACAAGCCTACAGAGGATTGGATGTTAACCTAGAGACTTCATACATTTGTGAAATGTGTAGTTCTGACAGTACTTGTCAACGAGGAATGTAATTATCTCTTCATTATCCGTGGTTCAAGCGGAACTGAAGGTTCCTTGCCCCCAGCTGGCAAATTGAATGTTCTGCAATGCATCATGATGTTTTATTGATGATGACCTGCAGAGAACAAAAGAGGAACCTCCCACACTTTTGTCGTGTCTGACCTCTACTGCCTATTGAGATGTGCCTCTTGTTAAGTAAATCGGGTGTTAGATGGGATGAGAAGGAGACTGGAGGATGACCTTTAGCTGCTTTGACCCCTAATGCCCCTATGCCATCCCCCGACCCTAGAGCCAGTCATGAGCTTTATAACTGTAGTGTTGTCCCAACCAGGACTACCTCTTTCTCCCACTGAGGTACTGCTGTCCTGTCATTAAGTCTGTGACTAAGATACTGGCTCTTTCTTGGCAGGGCTGGAGGACAGGTGACGCTCACAGACTCCATTCTAATCCCTTCTATTAAGTATCAAGAGGCTACATCCGCTGTCCGTCTGGCTCGGGTCAAAAGGGAAAGGGATTACAATTAGCTTGAGTACAGATTTCAGGCTGTTCCAGCTAATGCAATGACCAAGGTGGCGTTGCACACTTATCTTCCTGTCCTTAATGATGGATATTGGACCGGCGTTCTTGTCGAGCCTTCTCCTCTGGCCCTGTTCAGCTGTTCTGGAGTGAGAGGAATGTCATGGCCCGGTATCAATAAGCTGGAGAGAGCTGACAATACCATTGACTGTTACTAAGGACAATAACCGCTTTGGAGACTGAATGGGGGGGGGGGGGGCTGGTGAAAGCTAACAAAAGAGTGGAATTGATCCTGCCTGATTGTGCACTGAATGCCCTGGTCATGACTTGTTTAATGTCATATCGATCATGTTTGTGTGTAGCTAGTTACCGGTAGTTATAGTTGCCCTCTGTGCGCGGGTTGCCTCCAGCCAGCAGACCAACTCTCTGCCCTGTCGGGACTGAGATATTGTGTCTTCCTGGCTGCCTGGCTTGGGCAGGACAGGTGGCACGGGCAGGGGGAGGGGAGCTGTGGGTCAGAGAGGTTGTGCTTGTCACTGCTGCTGCATCAGTGTTGCTGTAACGAGGGCTTTGGGGATTACAGTGTTGTGGTTGGACTGTTTGGCCTAATCACTTACACAAGAAAACAAGGTTGGTGCATTTACTCAATATAATTGAATCTGAAACGCTGTGATTGTAAATGTGTCTGCCTGAACTGTCAGTTGTATTTGTGTGACCTTCGTGTGTGTGTGACAGAAGGTTTGTATGTTGGCTGGGAGGAGAGCATGGGGTTTCCCAGCTGTATGGCCAGCTGGTGGATGTAGGTTATGGGTCGGTTCTGTAAAGGGCATCTCCATTCACTGGGCAGACTCTGCCCGTAGTAACAGCAGACCAGAGAGGCTGGACATCACCAGGATGTGCCAAGATAGATGTGAACCATGCCCTAAATTCAGACGTTATGAGGCCATGTTTCTGTACTGTGTATTTTTAATCAGGTCACCCAGTCCATGTTCCAAGTTAGTGTGACTAATACGGCAGGGATTGTATAATGTTGAACCATCATATTAGTCAGAGCGCCTCCTCCAGTCTAGTCTGCTTTGTATAGTCCTTTAATAAAGCTCTGTAATAAAGCTCTGTAATAAAGCCCTGTATATACCTAGCACATTGGGTTCCAACACCCCCAGAACAAAGTCAGGGTAAAGGCCATGACCTAATTAGTCAGTCTGACGTGGTCTTAATCGCATATGAAATGTAAGAGACCGGGCTGAGGGCTGGATTCTAGTTTGAATCTGTCCTACTACCTGATTATATTTTGATTTTGTAGACATACTACGAGGTCAGAGAGCACGGTCGCAAGCACTAAGATAAACAAGCGTATGTTGGGTGCCACATTATATACAAAGTAGCCTTGCCAAATTTTCTCAGCACTTCCTGATTTGTTCTCTTGTTTTTTTTTAATTAACTCTCAGCTGCCTAAATTACTTTGCGTTTTGATTGTCTGTATTCCAGAACAATGTCTATGCTAAGGAGGATGATGAAGGCCAAAAAGATATAGTACTGAAAATGTAGGTGAAACGTTTAGTGGACTAGGTTTGAAATGATTAACTTCATATTAAAACAGTCCTGGATCACTTTTTCAGCTCTGCCCTGTGTAAACATGTTGACAAGTACAGTTTTAGGCACACAGACAACATTTAAGAAAATAAAAAATATATATACATAACAAAGATAAAAAATCACAGACATCATATAGATCCTCCATTAGTTTTAAAATATGCAAGGGACACCAGAGTGTTTAACTTAAGTTTTATCTGCAGTTTGTTCCATAAATAAGGAGCTAAGAAACTGGAAGCAGTCCTAACAAACACTGTGGAGACTGCTGGAGTCTCTAATGAAATCCATGTCTGTGCTTTGTTGTTAAAATTAGTTAGTCTATTAGAAATTAATGATATTTATATGGAGGTAATTTTAAAAGTGCTTAATAAATTAACAAGAGAGCATGTTGCTCTCGCTTCACAGATACAGGCTCAACTCACATGTTGATATAGTTACAGAACTCATCACTATTCTATCATCAGTGATAAACCTGAGTGCACAATGATAAATAGCATCCAGTGGTTTTGATATTTTTGACGAAGCATGCATATCACCACAATCTAAGATGGACATGAAAGTAGCCAGAACGATTTGTTTTCTATTTGCAGAGGACAGACCAGCCTTGTTTCTGTAAAGGATCCCTATCTTGCATTATAACTTCTTTTTTTTTACCAGAAAGTATATGATTACCATCATAGCTAGTAATTACAAAAGTGTTTCTAATTAAATTAAACTTGAAAACACAAAAATACGAACAAAAATACTCACTCAGTTCTGTTAAGATGTGGGCTTTAAAACAGAACTGCCACTCTGCTACCACTGTGCAAGTGAGTCATGTGGAATTCTACTAAGCTACCAGACCTCTAAGTCAGTGCCCATGTCCACTGTGGACCTGAAGTGCACACATGTTCCGCAGTCCTGTGTTCTGTGTTGCTAGGCATCCCTACCTGGCTGGGAGTGGACTGGCCAGTGACTCCTGGTAGTCACGCACAGCTCCGGCATGGAGAGGCGTTAGAACTACATGGGCAATTTTGTCGTTCATTAGCCTAGATGTTTTTTCAAACCCATTTTTTGTTTGCTATTATGTATTGAAGTTTTTGTAATTTTCTCAGCTTTGCCTCATGTTATGCAGTACTACCATAAGTTGTCGTTAGAGTGAGTTGAGACATGGTAGCCCGATTTTTGCCATTTTTGCATTTATCTTAAGATTGTTCTACCATTTGGGTGCCAGGACAGGAAAAAGCTTTGGCTGGGTTGAGTGGAAACCTCTGTCCTGTAGGGAGAGTTGCCCAAGAGACCAGAGGTGGCAGAACAGAGTGAGTGGCACTAAGGCATGACATGAGAAGTGCCTGGATTTATACCTGTGTCTTGGAGTGGACATACTTTTCCCAGGAAGAAGGCCAGCTCCCTCTTGTCAAGGTTGAGCTTGATGTGGTGGGTAGACATTCAAAAAGCCATGAATGCCAGAATGCAGAAATGTACTCCAAGAATGTGCAGAGCCTTTAAACAGGTAGGCCTTACCTTATGCTAGTTTTGAACTCAAGAGTAGTGATGCGATATCCCTCGATGGTGTATGCAGCTTAATGTCATTGACTTTAGGAGATCAGAATCAGATAGGGTTTTATTGCCAAGTAAGTTTCACAACAAAAAAGGAATTTGTTCTGGCCATTGGTGTAACAATCCATACATTACAAAAGGGATAAGGGAAGTAAAAACATAAGAACAATGGACTGAGCATAAAAAAGTCAACTGTGCATTAATGAATAACTGAATAGTATATGTAAGGTGCAAGCTTTTGTCCAGTTGAGGGTTGTGTGTGTGTGTATGTTGGGAGGAGTAATAGATTTGTCCAGTTGAGGGTTGTGTGTGTATTTTGGGAGCGGGCTATCTTCAATTTGTTTTTGGGGGCATGTCCATGAGACTTACTGCTGTAGGAAGGATACTGTTCTTGTAGCAGGAAGTTTTGGTCCTGAGCCAGATGGGCACTGTATCGTCCATTGGTAAATGACTATTGGGATCAGTGGAATCATCAATCTTGTCTCCGCGTCCTGGAGGTGTGTACAGTGTTCAGAGGTGGCATATTGGATGACACGTTGCAGCCTGCCCTTGTCTTTGGCAGTGGCTGCTGCGTACCAGACGGTGATGGAGGAGGTCAGGATGGCAGTGTAGAAGTACACCATCATAAGCGTTGGCAGGTTGAACTTTTTCAGCTGTCGCAGGAAGTACATCCTTTGCTGTGCTTTCTTTAGTAAGAGAGATGATGTTCAGCTCTCACTTGAGGTCCTGGGCAATGGTGGTGCCCAGAAAGTGAAAAGACTCCACAGAGTTGGAAATGAATCACAGTTTAAGGCAGTCTGGTCGGAGGCTTGTTGGCCTGTTGGCCTGCACTGTCTGGGTTTTGTGGGGTTAGTAATTGAATACTGGTTGCCTTGCCTTGTCACGTTTTAGGGACTCCTTGTGGGGATTGGGTGCCTGTGAGCCCCATTGAAGTTGGAGGCCAGAGAGTGTTCCTTGTTGCGGTGCGTAAACGTTTGAGTATAAACATTCTGGTTGAGTGAGCAGCATGATAAGAACCAGAACGGCATCAGATGTCCTTAGGTAGTCTTCTATCTCAGTATGGACTGTACTGGGTCAGCTGGGAGTTGGTACTTAATCATCAATTGAACCAGGTTGGGGGGAGAAATATAAAACCAATGTCAAATATTGGTTCACTGCTTTTTTATTAATGTGACAGCCCTACAGTAGCCTATAGGTGGTTTTCGTACCATTGGCTTTTCAGTTTGCAAGGTTTGATTGTTTTGCTTATAATAGATTTCTAAGATGGAACCCTGTTATGCCTCACATTCAAAACTAACTTTAAAATAAGCTGTACCATAGTATCTGCTCTGTGATGATCTGTGATCATTCAACATGATAGAGAAGAGGGGAAAACGTGTTATGCCACTTGGTGCTGTATTCTTTAGTGATCAAAGGGAATATAGCATTTGGCATGTTGCATATCTAGTCGCTCGATGTGCTGCATGTTTGGGTGCTCCCTGACATCGCCCAACCCTATAGGGGTATGCAAAATCCGTCAACTTTTTGCATTGGTAGCTCTTTAGAGTTTGTCAGTCATCCCAAAATGTTCTATACTCTGCTGGGAATGTTTTCACTTTGTCTGAAATGTTGGAAACACTTATCTTTTCCCTCCTTTCTATGATAGGTACAATGGCTCACTTCCAAACGGAGACCGGGGCAGAAGGAAAAGCCGCTTTGCCCTGTACAAGAGAACCAAAGCCAACGGCGTTAAACCCAGCACTGTGCATATTCTCAACACACCACAGGCCAGCAAGGTAAACACGGAACTTAGCCGACCCAGATACTCGTGACTGAAGGTCATTTCAAGGAATATTTGTTCTTAATTTTTTTAATTACTTCTGTTAGCAAATTAATTTCTTAAAAAATATAGAATGACCAATAATGGACACAACCGGTAGCACCAGTACCAAATGTAGTTGTCTTTTATTCACAATTTTTTTTTTAATGCATTTAACTTGAAAACCCAGCTCTATCAATCCGTGACATTTACTACATAAAAGCTACAGGCTTTATGTAGTCTGACCTCCTACCTCTGCTGTGTGCAGTGTCTGACAGGAGAACAGCCCAGGCCAGAACAACATGTCTGTCCTCTTGCATTCCTACATTGGGTATCCTAGCAAAATCAGCTAAACAAGCCAGGAGGCGTGCTGCTGACGTCTGCGATTTTTCAAAGCACTTTTTATAGTTTGTGCATTTTGGCTTTGGGGGATAGTTCAGGATTTCAGAAACTTGTGGAGGCCACTTGGATGAACCTGTGACTGGTATGAAACATTGTTTCTTAGGGAAGAAGATAAAGGACTTCAATCCCTTTAAGGACATTTATTCTGTCTTATTCTGCCCTTGCTGTAGTCAGATTCAAGTCTGGCTAGCTGGTTTACTGGGAGAGAGTTTGGAGCTGGCTGTTAGCTGGTATAGGTTGTGGCGTCTTTGACGGCCTGTTTAGTGAACCACTCTGTACTCTGCCAGTTTTGTGACACCACAACAGATCCAGTTAGGTTTTTGTAAGAGCTTATGTATTGTTTCTTATATAATGACTTTTAACCCCTTAAACTTCCTTTTCCCTCTTCCACCCAGCAGCCTGTCTTCTCCGTTATCCTAGCCTGAATTTAAGCTTGCTTTAGTTTGGTGAAGTGAAGGGAAAATGGATGCAGTCAGTTGACCTGTCGCGTACAGCTATACACAGAGTTGCTGTTCTTATTGAGGCAGACGAAAAGGAACCACATTTTATTTTGTCTTATGGCCCTTAGTAATTTACTACAGGTTTCAATGAATTTATGTGAAACACCCATCATTCTTGAATCAGAAATAAGAGTTCTGTTTTGAAGCAGGGCAACTGATACAGCCCGGGAGGGAGGGAGTACACCTTGAATAATATTGACTGAGAGACGTAGGGTGTGGATACTACATCTGAGGTATAGCAGGAAAGCAATAACAAGTCTGACTTGTGCTAGTTAGACAAATATCCTGCGCCCATATGTTATTTATTCCACCTGATTATAGTAGATAATGCCTTTCTTGACCGCATCAAAGGTAGCTAGCTGCTTGACCCAGAGTGGCTTACTGAGCTTTTCTAGTTGCCTTAAGTAGAAGAGTTTACTGTCTAACTTTCTTGACAACTCGGGTGACATTGTTGTTTAATCACAAGTCTTTGGATATTTGAACGCCGAGGAACTTAGGTGGTAAGAGAAGATCTCCATGCACTCAAAGTTATTGCAGTTTTCAGTTTATATGAGCTCTTGAGGAACAAGGCTCTGAGGGGTGACCAGTCCTCTCCTGGCTGTGCCGGGTGAACGTATTAAGAGTCCAAATGTTTCTATGCATGTGGGCTGAGCCCATAGTCTATTTAAACCTAGTCCAGATCGGAGGCATGACCTGATGGACAATGACGGGGGAGGGGGGAGGGGTCAGCAGAGTGGCAGCTGAAATCGTCAGGTATTGTCTTGATCTGCAACACAACCAGGAGGACTTTGGGCCGGGACCGCAACGAATAAAGCCTGGTACTCCGCAGGTGTGGGATAAGACCTCATGTCCTCCTAAGTTTAAAATGGCAGAAAACAGGGACAATTTTGAAAATGCATTCCTTAGATCTACAGGGATAAAACTAGTTGTCGTTAAGAGCCACTATCCAGTTGTACGGCACGGTTACCAATGAGCTTGGTAATGGAATTGAAGGTAACAATAGTTTTGAATGAAGTCAGTGGACAGCATTGTCACATAGATATTTGTCTTTCCTAGGTGTGTTGTGGCTGGGTGAATAGTTTTATAAATGGTGTCTGTATCTTAGTTGTTAATGTCTAATAGTGGCAATCCTGACTTTGGTGTGGGCAATGACCAGCCTGTCAAAGGACTCTGACAGGTGGGTGTAATGGAGCTGTAGTCATTGGAAGATGTTGCCTTGGGTTTTCCTGGCTCTGGGTCAGTGAAGGTCTCTTGAAGCAAGGGGAACACTACAGCCTGGGACAGAGACCGGTTGAAGATGTCTGAAGTCTGCCAGCTGGTTGGCACACATTTTGGAAACAACCAGAGAGGCTTTGTGAGTGTTTGATCTATTGAAGTGTCCCTCACAGCACCTGATCGTCTGGAGCAGTGAGACCCTCCTGGTTGGCTCATTATAGTCCATCTCAAAGCGAGCATAGGATGTATTGATACAAACTGTAGCATTCAATTTAAGCAGATTTTGCCCCATTGACTCGCTTACTAAGCTAGCATGTATGAGCTCTGAATACATCAGGGATCCAAAAAGGAAGTACATGCTCCAACTGGAATCACTTTGACAGATCGGACTTGCAACAAACGAAGGCTCAGCCGGTTAGAGTTTGAACTGGTCAGGTGAACAGAGTTTCTGACTCTGATTGGCCTGCATCAGGACAGCCTATATGACTGCACTACCCACTTTGATGCCTTTTGATTGGGTGAATGAAAAGAAGCTGCCAGCAAAACGTTGTACATTTCATATTATTTCCTTTCTTTTCCTGCAGTTGCTTTGCAAAAATTTGTATCCATTACTGTTGGTTATGAGCACTTTCTTCCTCACTCTATAGTAGTCCCATATGTAAGCATTTAGAATGCTAGCTAGTTGGCAGTCATACTGACTGACTGACTGACTGACTGGGGCTTAAGTCTTGGTAATGTGAACGCTCTGGTGCTCATAGCACACAAGGTGGACCTTCTCCGGTATCTGACAGACTTTTATTGAAATCCTGCTTCTGATCTTTATATAAAATATAAGAACCCCTTTGCCAAAGCTCTTTATTTACAGTGTACATGTGTGTATGTACCATTGCATCCACACACTAAGCTGTATTATTACTGCTGGGATTGGTGGTGGTGTTGTTAAACCATGGGTGCTGTTTAAATAATAACCACCATTCACATAGACCAAAGACCTGTATATTAATCACAGGGTCTCTTTAAATACTAGAATAATGACTAGGTCATTAAAGATGGGTATTATTTCCCATGTTTTCTACCCAGTACCCCTCTCAGGAAGATTGCAGACAGGCTGGTATAAAAACATAGTGGTCCAGACATGCTGTTTCTGAGGCTTATGTGCTGTTATGCTTTGAATCTGACCCACTGCTCTTTCAGCAAAACTCTATCTAATCACCACTGTCTATCTGGTGATCTGGTGATCTGGAAACATACAAATGTCCAAAACATATACATCTTGAAATGTTGTGTGTGTATGAAAGCAAGATTGGTTGTGGGATTTTAGGACTGCAGTACTAGGAATGTGGAATTCTGAATGGAGAATCAGAAGTGGTAATGAACTCCACCCCTGACAGTGTTCCTTGTATGTGATTGAGTTTGATGAACTGTATCTGTCCCAAGACAGGTGAATGGATGTAGGCAGCTTGGTGTATGTAAGCAACAATTGCCTGTCTGTGTGTGTCTGTGTGTGTGTCTGTGTGTGTGGGTGTGTGTGTGTCTGGGTGTGTGTGTGTCTGCCTGTCTGCCTGTCTGCCTGCCTGCCTGCCTAACTGCCTGCGTGTTGCAGAATCACAATACTGCAGGTGTGGATGACCCACTTCTCCTTCTCCCTCTTCCCCAGCTCACGTGATGAGGGCAAATGGAATTTAGCTCTAGATTAGTGGGTGGGACGGGCCAACGTCATGCTAAAGTGGCTGGGCTGTTGGTGAGAGGCTAGAGAACCACCCCCCCGAACCGCCCCTTTGGATCAGCTGATCCACTGGCCTGTGCTGACTGAGCCTACAGGCCCACTTTATGACCAGCGTCATGGACATGTTACTTCACAGGAACACAATGATCCATACTGTCCCATGGGAAGAATTCCTGTTCTGACTCTGTTTTGGTACGATGATATAATAAAGGTTAATTAGAACGGTCTGATTCCCCGTCTGTGGTTGTCGAGCGGTTGCAGAGTTCTTATCATGACTCACTGGCAGACGTCTGCCTTGCTAATCAGTACCAGTATTCTTAGCCTACTTCTTGTACTCCGTGTTATGTGTCAAATTGACTGGTTGTTCTACAATCTCATTGTTTAATATGAAGCTGGATTTACAGAGCAGCTTCTGATTGATGTCTGGAAATATTCATATTTTCCATGACAGCATTTGGAACCCAAAATAGAACTAGAATCCCATGTTTAAAATGAACAAGTTGCTGTAAGCTAGATGTTTCCTTTGAGGTCTAAATTCAAAGCTAAGAATGTTTGTGCTTCTTAATCATTTGGACATGAGCATGTAACTTCTGATGGACTGTTTCATCTGGTCTATAGGTCGACAGTCAACTTTTTGACCACAAGTCAAATTGGATTCTGAAAATCATTGAGTTTTTAATGCATTTTGCCTAGCAGCTATGCTGATGATATATTGGGTGCTAGTGGATTTTTTTCATTGCTCGATAGGCATTGCAAATAAACACTAATGTGTGAAGGGTCTAGTGGTTAGAGTGTTGGGACAATAACTGAAGAGGTCACTGGTTCGAGTTGAACAAGCTGACAACACTGTTTAGTTTTTGAACAAGTCTCTTAACCCTAATTGCTCCTGTGTGTAACGCTGGATAAGATTATCTGCTAAGGGGTTAGCATGTAGATAGCATGTCATCTTTACTACCTTCTGTTACAGGCGGTGAACTGCAAAGGGCAGCACAGTATTTCCTACACACTGTCCAGGAACCAGACAGTAGTGGTTGAATACTGCCATGACAAAGACACGGACATGTTTCAGGTAAGTCCATCTGTTTCGACATCCCGGTCGCTCTGTTGGTCTGAGCGTAGCAGGTGACCATGCTATTCAGAACATGCTATTTAACACTAAAACTCAGTTTATAAAGCAAACCGTTTCAGCTGGAGGCTGGGGATTATCAGGTGGTCATGATGCGAGCCAGGACAACTGTTGAATAGCATTACTCTTACCATGGCACTTTTGGTTCCTTCAGTGACCACAGAGACAGAACACTTGGTTGACATTGCACCTGATGGATAGCACCCTGTGCTCCCTGACTGACCTGGTCAGATGACCATTCAGTAAATACTTGTTTTGACTTCCTGTGTAAACATCCTCGAATGCCAGTCTGCCCCTTTCTTTTGCCACGCCCCCCCTCCTGCCTTGAGGTGATCTGTTCTGTACGCTGTTACCCCGTTAGCATTCATCTAAAGCTACTGCACCACATAGCTCCAGTCCCACCATAGGAAAAGAGCAGTCTGCTGCCCCAGACGTGTGCTTTCCAACCCTTTCATGTGTTCCTGTCTCTGCAAACTGCACTAAACGCAAAGCTCAATCCAGCAGTGGGATAATAAAACGGACTAGAGCACAAACATGGAAAGTCGTTGAGAAAATAAGAGGGGGAAAAGCGTGGCCTTTCCTCTGTGGTGCTGACATTTATATTGCATTGGTTTGTGACCTTTATAAAACACTTAGTTTTACAATTGAATGTTCAGACTGGAGTGGTGCACATGTATGTACTAACATGGCTGACTCTGTTGTCCTGTAGATTGGCCGCTCCACAGAGAGCCCTATTGACTTTGTGGTGACAGACACGGTGTCTGGGGGTCAGGATGGAGAGGAGACGCCCATCACTCAGAGCACCATCTCTCGCTTTGCTTGCCGGGTTGTCTGTGAACGAGTCCCGCCTTACACCGCACGCATCTACGCCGCCGGTTTTGACTCCTCCAAGAACATCTTCCTGGGGGTAAGGCTGGGCTCACAGGGATCCTTCCAGAGCTGCAAATTGAATGGTTTGACAGTAATTAATGAACACATTTTAAAAATATTATCCTTTCTATTTTATAAACACAGTGGGGTGAAAAAAACACCTCCTTTTCACATTCTAAGCCTGATTCAAAACAAGTACAACAATTTCTACAAGCGCACAGGTTCTGCTGGGTACTTCCTGGTTGAGTGAGCAGTATGATAAGAAGCAAAACAGCTTGTTGAGATGTGCTTTGGAGGACATGTCTTTATCGTTGATTCCCTTTTGCCTGCTGGGAGTATCTACAATGTGCCTTTAGTGCAAAATGGACTTTAGGAAATTGGTGAGGGTAAAATTAAGCAGTAATTTATTTATTGACCCCCCCCCCTTTTTTGTCACCGGCAGGAGAAAGCAGCCAAGTGGAAGAACCCGGATGGTCACATGGATGGGCTGACGACCAATGGTGTGCTAGTGATGCACCCCAGAGGGGGTTTTACAGAGGAGTCCAAGCCAGGTGTATGGAGGGAGATCTCTGTGTGTGGGGATGTGTACACCTTGAGAGAGACCCGTTCTGCTCAGACCCGTGGCAAACTGGTCAGTAGCACATAGAATGACCCTCATTTGTTCAGCCATTTCAGTCAAAGAAAGAACCATGAACAAACATCACACCATTCAGACTTGGTTTTCTTTTTTCTGTAAACCATCTATATTATCTATCTGTAAACCATCTATATTAGCACACATTATCTGTTTGTAAACCACCTATATTATCAGATATCTATCTGTAAACCATCTATATTAGCACACATTATCGGTCTGTAAACCACCTATATTATCAGATATCTATCTGTAAACCATCTATCCTCCCCATCAGTGATCCTCCTCATTAATATATTAATAATATTTCTATCTTTTTATCCATTATCTTTTTTATTGATCATGCAGTGCGTGTGCGTGTGCGTGTGCGTGTGCGTGTGCGTGTGCGTGTGCGTGTGCGTGTGCGTGTGCACACGCGTGTACATATGTATGTTTAAATTATGTGCCAAGATGCATGCCTTAAGTTGTCACGGTTTTAAGGTGGGATCTTATCTGGCTTTTAATACATACTTTTTATGTATTGTGATCCTAGCAAAGTAAATGATGCCACCTCCATGGTATTTTGTCATTTGATTCAAGTTCCTCCAATGCTTGGCCTCCAGTTACCACCACAGACCACAATGCTTTGGCCAGCACCATCTATATATGTATACAGGATATATGAATGTACACATACCTAAGCCCAAATTACATACACATAAAGAACTCCCCTATAACAGCTTCTTGCCGAAAACCTTTTACAAACCTTTTGTGGTCGGCTGTGTGTGAAATTTAGATTGCAAATTTGACTTAGAAATGTACATTGAGTTATCTATTGTTTTTGACCTGAAGTCCATTTTTCTTTTGAGTTTTACCTCAGAGACATACGTATATATATATGTGTCTTTACTCTGGGGATTAATCCACAGATTTGAGGGGAGACCAGGTTAAAAGACCCTTCTGGTTTGGAATGTTTGAAAACCAGGGAGTTAGGGAGTGGTGGGACCTGAAGTATGTCAAGCAGCTTAAATAGAACAAAGTTTCGCAAGCAGTTTGAATTAAATTATGAAATAACATGTGTGTCATTTCCTTTTTTGGAACATGCAGGCATTGTGTCTGGTCTGGTCAGGGTTTCAGAGAGCAGTCATTTATCATAGTGATATAAACTGATTGGCGGTACAGCTTGTGCTTCCTCAAGTTATTTGGCATAATAAGGTTATTATTACAATACTTTCAATGAAAGTTTTGCAGGCGCTTAGATTGTCTGCAATCATAGGGAACCTTTTAAACCCTTAAAGGACAAGACAATCCAATTATCAAAGCAAGCCACACAACTGTCAGAGAGCTAGTTAGCTGTTCAGTACACATATTTGTTTGTAAACAATTACCAAACTAGTTAGCTACTATTTCTTCTTGACAAATTATCTGCCGAGTAGCCAGCAGGTAACAATGTAGTAATAAACTGAAACATAAGTTGCATGGCCAAAAATGTTATTTGTATTTGATTTCAAACAATCAGATTAAAGAAAAAAAAAAAAGATTTTATTTTACTTTATAGTGCCATAGTGTCACCAAGACTCACTGTTGTGATGTGCTGAGCCAGTTCTTCACCAGTGTAACTGAAACCTCTGCGTGTCTGCGTTGTGTCACCCCTGCAGGTAGAGTGCGAGAGCAACGTGCTGCAAGACGGCTCCCTGGTAGACTTATGTGGAGCCACCCTGCTATGGCGCACAGCTGACGGCCTCTTCCACACTCCCACCCAGAAGCACCTGGAAGCCCTGCGGCAGGAGATTAACGCGGCGCGTCCCCAGTGCCCGGTGGGCCTCAACACCCTGGCCTTCCCCAGCATGCAGCGCAGCCGTGCCGTCTCCTCCCTGGAGGAAAAACAACCCTGGGTCTACTTGGCCTGTGGCCACGTGCATGGCTACCACAACTGGGGCCACCGATCTGAGCAGGAGCCAAACGCCCAGCGGGAGTGCCCCATGTGCCGGACCGTGGGCCCTTACGTGCCCCTGTGGCTGGGCTGTGAGCCGGCCTTCTACGTGGACGTGGGCGCCCCCACACACGCCTTTGTGCCCTGCGGACACGTGTGCTCTGAGAAGTCTGCAAAGTACTGGGCGGAGATCCCTCTGCCTCATGGCACCCATGCCTTCCATGCCGCATGCCCATTCTGTGCCACCCAGCTCTGTCTCACTCAGGGCTGTGCCAAGCTTATTTTCCAGGGCCCCATCGACTGAGCTGTGGGACCTTGGGGGGGCTGTGGGACGGGCTAAAGGAGGAGGGCAAAAATGCTGTGAAACTGGTTGGACTATTTAGTGCTTTCAGTTCGTTGTTATCACCAGACTGTGAAGAGGAGCAACTCATCACAAGGCTGATGGTGTACTACAACTGTGCTCCAAGATTCTGTGGAAATGAGCTTCATGGCCGTGGTCCGCCGCGCAGTGTTTGGTTTGGGCTTCTGGTCATCTGGATAGCTGCGTGGCGTGGTGTACGTGAAGACACAGCACAGCTGGTCCGACCGCAGAAAGCCAACATACTGTTTATTTGCCACCCACCAGCTTTTGAACTCTAGACTCTTCAACCTAAAATGACTGGTCATTTGAAATAGAAGGGCTACAATACGGGTCACTGGAGTAGGTTGTTTTGTCCCCATGTTATTGACCAGTAACTCCAAACAGATCTGTTGCGGATGGTTTGGTCTGGGGGGGTCAGGTGGATGAATGGGTCTGAGGTGTATTATTTTCACAGAGCCAGACAGCGGGACTGCTGGCTGGGAGGAGGACCGAGCAATCCAGCAGGGTTCATGGGGAACTATTGACTGCTAGGTGTCCCTATTAGCTCCTCAACCCTGATCTGATGTATAATGGCAGCCAGAGCATTTAGCCTTTCCAGACAACTGAATGCTTTTTGTTTGTATTTTAGGTTTTTGTTGTTTTGCTCCTCTTGTACAGAAATGTATTCTAGTTTCTGGGTGGCTTAAGTAAAACCTGGGGATATTTTTACTAGATGAAAAAAGCTATTTTGTTTAGGGTTAAGGGATAGGGAGAGTTTTACATACATGGATTATTTTCCACCTTTATATTCTATCTTAAGAAGTATTTTACTACACTGAGGCCCATGTACAGTTTTCTAATGAAAATGTTAATATATTTTTCTCATGTCTTACTATGGCGTGGATGTGGGGTGCGCTTGAATGTCAACTCGTACTGATACAATAGCCCCTTTTTATGACGTCTCCACCAAAAGGCAAGAACAGGCCACCAGCAGAAACCTTGTGGGTCATGACAATGAATGTATTCAAATGCATACTCTCTTCACCATTGGTGCTTTAGCCTAAAAGGATGCCGGTGCTTCACTGAATGGCTGGATCTGTTCCTTTTAAATGTACTGTATAACTCTGGTATCTCATATCAGTAATGCCTTTGTCGTCTCCAGTGAAAGAGATTAGCTTTTTCAAGTATAGCTCATTCAGTCACACATCCACCCACACCTGCTAGCTAGCCGTCTTTGGTCTTGTCCCACATTCACAGAGACTGTGTTCAATGTGCACTATTGAAGTCTTAGCTTTATCTCCTGCTGGGTTTTATCCAATGATTTGTACGCTCTCAAACCTGGGCAGTCACTGCAGCATTTAAGGATTATACCAAATATAAAATGGTTTCCCTGCGATGCAACAAGTGCTTCCTGCATTCCAGAGTGTTACTGTTAATGAACCTAAAACCAAATGGCTGTTGCACATTAAAAACCAATCAAGTTCTGGATGAAAGTCAAGAAATCTGCACTCTGTCTTGCATCATGACAAAGGTGCAAAGTGCAACGCCAAATCCAGTTGTCCAAATGGATCGAATAGGCTAAATATGTACGTGTAGAATTGGAAGACAGTGCAAAAACGTTTTAACTAGGGAATGGGAAATGAATGAGTGCACGCTTGGACGCTGATTGATTTTATGGTGTCCAGAGTGTGTATATATCAACCACCACCATAGCTTCATTTCTGCAGCGTATCTCAACACTATATACAAACCACCTCTGTTTCCCCATGGGTATGACAGAGCATCATGACACTGTCATCCTGTTAGCAGTGTTCTTACCGTGGTTACGTGCAAGCTGCATAACCAGCAACACTGAGAAACCAAATATTGTCATGAATGTTTTTCTGCTATGCACACAGGCTCATAATAAGTACTCTGTTGTCGGTGGACTGCCGAGTTTCCCTCTCCAGATGTGAGGTCTGCTCTCTGGAGGGGAAAGTAAAATGACCACAGTAGTCTGAAGCCAGCCACAGCAGGACAGATGTGGTGACGTCATAACAGGTGGCCATTCAGTGGCTTTGTTTGTTCACTTCCAGTGAGTGATGAGTAGTGTTGTTAAGAAGGGTGTCTTACGTTAGCACTCCTCCCAGTGCTGACCATAGGAAGATGGACACTGCTCTGGAACAGCTGTAATGTTGGTGTCGGACACAGTTCTTGAACAGTCCAGGGACTATTCATTGTGTTTTGTCTCCTAACTCTCTGCACAAGTCATAGCTCGCACTGATGCTCGCAATGCCTACTTACACAAATAAACTGTTTAAACATGGTTTCTGTGTCTGTTTGGTTCTTTATTTCTGTGTAGGATCTTGTTAAACATTACCCCCCCCCCAGTTCCTCAGTAACACAAATAACAAAGTTGAGATTCCCACATTTGGGTCGAGCCACCCACTGGCTATTCTTTGTGATTACATCATTTGTATTTTAATAACAAAATGACTAACATGTTTTCTGTGGAGGTATGGCTCACATTTAGGCTCCTAAACCATTTGAAAGATATACTCAGGAAGACATCTAAGTGTAGACAAGCTTTGCAAAGGTGAGCAGGTGTATTGTTTCAGAATGGTGACAATGAAAATGTTGAGGAACGTCTGTCACGTTTCTGAGGGACAGCAGATGGGGTTATTTGTAATGTGATTAGCCTTGGGTATCTGGCTCCCCCACAGGATTACTGACGTCATTGCATCTCACTTTATGGCTTTTATCACAGTTGCTGACATATTGCATCATTCCTTATTACAAATATTCCCAAACTTAATTTCACCAGATGTTGATAAAGTTGACTATCAAAGTGAATAATTTAGGAATTTGAGATAAGAAGATTAATATTGTTTTAATCTGGAAACTTTCTTTTGACATGTCCTATCTCATCTGGTTTTGATTTTACCATACACAAAAGCACATCACCAGCATTTCCTGAAGCTATCCTTTTTTCAAAATGGTCATAGCAAGTTGGTGCACTCATTATTTTCTGTGAAGAACAGCATAATAGGAAAGATTTCTTCCCAGACCTTTTCTCTTGGTTTCCTGTTTGTGTAGGTCATCAACTAACCACTAGAGGACACTAGCCCCTCAATTATGGACACACCCGTAACCAGTGTCCTGTGAGGTACAAATAATGCCCAGGAAAACAGCCCACACCTCATGGCAGTTGCGGAATACACAAATAAAAGTGGAGTCAAGACAGCCATTTATTACCTAACAATTTATTACATTATCAGGACAGCTCATTAAGGTCAATATAATTTCTATGTTTTTTCTTAAAGTTACATAGGTCTGTTGAGAGAAGTTATGTATATTATCCTTGTCATTCCTCATATGGAAGTTTGTTGAAGAAGCTAGCCATACCAGTGAAAATGAAGGTCAGGTCATTCAGTTGTCTTGACTTTTTAGAATAATTCTTTTCATGTAGAAATGTTACACAATGACAGTGATTTTATTCACCATACCCATAGAACTCACTCCCCTCTAAACTAAGGACATTTGAAAGGATTTAAATACATAACATGTCATTTAGTCAGTTTGAGGAGGAGCATGGAGCAGTGGGATGCCATGCCTCCTAATTAACATTACTCCCATCCGTGTGAGGGGGTTCATGTCTCTGTCTCACTCGCCTGTTTTTCTGAATGACAGAGGAGACACTGAAGGTGACAGAATGCTAATTTGGAGATCACTGGTTGGTTTCCCAGCTTTAAGCGGGCAGGGTTATGCAAATAAATGAGAGTGACACAGTGCCAGTTTCTAAATGTGAATATGATTTGATTTTTGGCCGCTTGAAATTTAGTTTTCTATTAGCATGCTTTAAAGTGCTTCAAAGTTACTTTATTTACACTTTATTATTCATCTACAGTACTGCTGTTAATCGAATGATAACAGTTGTTCCTTGTTTTAGACCTTGACAGGGGGAATGAAATATGCTGATAATGTGAGGAGCAGCAATACAAGCTCACACTATTTTCATGAAAACTTCCCAAATCATGTGTCTAATGGCACAATGCTGAAGCAGCACATAATGTAACAAACTATAACATTTGCTAAGGAAGTATGTTTTTGGTGTGTATGCTAAACCAAATTGCCATGGAATAGTCTTCACCTAGTAACACAGCAGAAGTCTCTGTGGGAGGGATGATACAATGCTAAAGCATTTCCCATCAAGATGAACATAACCCATTAGAAGACTGACAGCCGCTTTACTCTCTGGAAGTGTGGAGCTTAGTGCCACTGTGCTGTGGAGATTTCACAGTCTCTTGAGTGGCCCATCACAAGTGCACCACAAACTAGACAGACAGGAACAAAGACATAGAGAGGCAGGATATGTCACATCCTATATCAGCCGGAGATAAATTGACCCAAGGAAAGAGAAATGCTAATACCCAATGAAGAGGAGATACATGAACCAAAAATGAGAGTTACTGGAACTCAGGAGATAAGGCATATAAGAATAGCTATATAACTCAGAATAGAAAACATTCAAGTGTGTCTTCTCCCTGATAAACTTGACTACAGCTCTCCTTCCTTACATATTGTACCAAATATTTAGTGATCTGGTAAAGAGTTTCAGGGTGACTGTTGGCAGTGGCATCAGACCGGGGGAAAGGCGGTCTAAGTATATAGGGCCATATTGTGTAAAGGGGCCCTCGAAAATGTTTGTATCTTGAATAAATAGGGGAGGGGCCCTTCGAGACTACCTATATACAGGGCCCAGAATTTGTAGGACAAGTGTGTATGAGTTGCTAGCAATTTTTGTTTAGGGTGATTCAGTTTTAAGAGATCAGATGTTGAAATTGTGTTGAATTAAGTCATTAGGCAGACACTCTTAGAGACAAACGACATTGGGTGTGTAATTTTTTATTCTCATGAGCAGGCTATTACAAAACCACAAAGTGATGCAGTCTGGGACTTTTGCAAATAGATTATTTTTAACCTCCCATTTTGGGGTGGATGCATAATATGTTATTTATTGTCTAATGTACACATGGCAGAGGTAGCATCGCTATAATACTCGCATGGCGAGGGATAGAGTAGCCTGTGCAATATATGTTGCCATTCAGATATTATGTACTGTTAATCTTATCCTAGACTGTAAATTTTCTTGATGGGTCTGAATAGCGTAACCCCAATTTCTTTTTGTGTCTCTTTGTCAGTGTTATGTCCAAGTCTCAGTGAACTGGTATGTTAAATGCCACAGGTGGTTAGTGGCTGCACGCCAAGTTATTAATAGGACACCTTTGCCGGCGAGTTGGAGGCTGTGATATTTACCGCCTTCTCAGTGTGTGACCGAGGCAAATGATATGCTGATCATCGTCTGTAAATAAGAGATAGGGTTCTCCCCGCCGCTTTAAATAAAGTAATAACACACACGCATACCACTTCACGCACAAACACAACAAGACGCACGTTTGTTTCCCCGCTTTTTAATTTTGTAAACTTGGCAGTCATTTTAATCTCCTGGCAAATTGAACCGGTAGGGGATCGTGGCAAGGATGAATGTTATTAATTTCTCGCTATATCTGTCTTGCACAATTAGTCACTGTTTGCCGCTGAAAACATCTCATTAATTACCCACATGTATTCAGCTGTAACTGTAGTTGCATTTAGGTTACTTCAAAATCGGTATATCAGAGGTCCAAGCTTCCTGGGGATCCATGGTTGAGCACCTGAGCACCTCTTTGCAGTTAAGAGTGGAGTGGAGAGGGTGTTAGAGTATTGTTTAAGTTCCTGAACTTATACATACATATGTATATTTTCGCTCAGGTTAAAACTTATTTATAGACATTGCAGTATAGATGTGAAACATTACATGCTGCATTATGTCCGCTGTTCCATTGGTTTCTACTCTACCCTACAACCTGGGACAGTTGAGCAAAACCTCATGGAAGAGGCTTTGACTTTGTCATGAACTAAATTTGTTTGGGGGCATATAGCCTTTCTTCTTCTTCTGATTACCACTGTCATACTTCCTTCTCTTTTCAGTTACTCCCCCGTATTCCTAATTTCTATTTTGTGGCAGCTGTGGCATATAGGCTATTCATCCCAACAAGGGGACAAATTACTTTAATTACAGGGTAATTGCAGAGTCTTGTGTTAATTAAATCTTTATCAGCTGAAGTAAGTGGATTGCTCCCACATGGAAACCATGCTGTGATGCTGTCTCTCTTTCCCCCTCCTGTTATTTCTAAATTCTCCACACCGCAGTCCTAGACCATCTCATTTCCTTTATTCTCACATTCTCAGCCCTCTCTCCCTCTAACTGCACTGTGTAGGATTAGTGCCATGTTGGAGGGTTGGTTTGGACCAACCCTTTCAGTAGCCAGCTGCTTTTCTAAAATGCCATAACAAACATGATAGAAGCCAAAGTGAGGGTATGGCCTTAACTGCAAACTGAGATACAAGATTTATCTTTAGGTTCCTGTTGTTTTGCCAAATTGAATCCTCTCATTTTAATTGGTCTCCATTAGGTGTACTGCTCTGGGCCATTGGAACAAGGTCTCTCTGTGATATACAATGTTCTCCTAACCCATTGTGTTCCATTGTGCAAAATGTTGATTATGATTTGTTTTATCCTTTCCATCTAGCTGTCTAGGTTAGGAAGATTTTGTCAAGGACATGGTGCAAAGACAATATATCTAGCATTATTTTACAAAATGCATGTAATACAGCTAAAGGATACATCATTAGGTAGGGCTAATGTCCCTGTCACAGGACTTCACAACAGGTTCAGAAATATTTCTCAGTCTTACCGGTCTTCCTCCTGCCGTCTTCAGTAACAGCCTAGTTATAACTTCTGGACCGTGGCAGATGTTCACGGTGCAGCTTTTTTGTTGTGTATATGATCAGTACGCTCAGGGTGCTGTACTGAAAATCAGTGGAAGAAAAGTACAGTATAGAGATTACTCTCTGCCTAGTTGATGTGGATATCCACAGTGTCTGAAATATCCTGACAGTAGATCTGTATGTTGACAGGGTTTGCACGATGTGTAAGGTAAATTAAACAGATACACTACCTCTCTGTGTGTGTGTGACTGTGTGTGTGTGTGACTGTGTGTGTGTGTGTCTGTGTGTGTGTGTGTGTGTGTGTGTGTGTGTGGGGGGGGGGGGGGGGGGGGGGGGGGGGGGGAATGATAACTTGATCCTAGTGAGACAGCATGTACTGACAAGAAGTCACCCAAATGAAGAGAATACTATAACAAGACAATGAACAGTAATTATAGTAGGGACAGGTGTCTGACACTAAACCACACAGTCTTATTATGTTGAAGACTCCTAACCATCCCTCCACTCAAGGTGGATGTCCTTTCCCTATCACTGCACTTTACAAATCCCCATGGCTAATAGCAACTCTCCTTTACACACGCACACACACACACACACACGCACACACACACACACACATACACACACACACACGCTATCAGCAAAGATAATGAACTTAATACCATAGCCATTACAGACTAGTATTATTTGCTAATAGCTTGGAGCCATATGGACCTGGGGCTTCACCCATGTGGGTAATTCCCGTCTTTGGACAAGCTGTCAATAAAATAGTATTACATTTTCAGTGAGCATGAGGGGAGGAAGAGGGAGGGTGGAGGCTAGGGAGGCTGCATAATCCCTTCGGCTCTGGGATGAGTTCTCCGTGCCACCAATGTGGCCGGCCACTCCCTGCCACACACTTCACAGGCATTCCCGGGCACTTTATGCATGCAGTTGAGTTTGTAGTGACAGTCCACGCCTCGACCGGTCAGCGCAAAGACCAGAAATGCGGCGTTGGAAGAAATGAGAGGTCAGTGGGCCAAATGTTCCCCACGGGCCCTCATCCAGCTAATAAAACCAACCTGAAACTGTGGAATAGATGTGAGAACAGAGAGTAGCAGAAGTTGTATTGTCATCCCCTTGGAGGATGATTCTGTTGACAACTCTTTGGTTTGTTTGTCGGAGCGCTGGAAACAGTGTGTGTGTGTGTGTTAAATAAACCCCAGTGCATCTACGCATCTATAAGGCCTGCCACAAATCCCCGTTTTCCACGTGCCGGGATTTGTGTGGGTAAGGTAGTTTAGAATGAAGGCTTCATGGTGTGCTCGAACGCAGAGCACCCCCCCCAAACCCCCCATCACTCTGCCAGCACTGCAGCCCAGCGGATAACCAAGCATGGATTAAGAGTGACATCACAGTGAAGAGATGGCTGAGCTGAGAGTGAAGAAGGGTGAGTACTGGGGTGTGTGTGTGTGTGTGTATGTGTGTGTGTGTGTGTGTGTGTGTATTTAAGACTGATTAGACAGTAAGGGTGTTGGGGAGAGAGGATTAGAGAACCGTCTCTGAGTTCTTTAGGTGCTGACACCACTCCACCTCGCCAAGGGCTCAATTTACCCAGGGATCTGACTCATTTATGATATGGTGGGATTTTTATCAGTTCAACAGGGCAATTTCTTTATTAGGGTAATCCAATTCAACTTAGGAACAGGGACATTTAAGGGTGCATGTGCCCACGTGTGTATCTGCTCAGAGATGTGGCTGGACTTTTGTCTGTAGACTTGGGTGGCAACGATTCCCTCTCATCAAGTGAAACAAAAAACAAAACCGTTGGCAGAACTATTGAAACATTCAGTTCTGCACCAACTACAGCAATATTATATGATAATGCTAATAATCGTATGCTACAGTGTGTTATCAGTTCATTATTCATATACTAGGATGCTAATCTCCTCTCGTCATTTAACAACAATCAGCTTTCCTTAATGTGTCAATGCACCTATTAGGAACCAAGACAAATAAAGCTTCCTTTAATCATTATTTAACACCTCATAGGGTGTTAAGGCGTCTCAGGTGACCGCAGTGTGTCGGTTCTTTTATAGGGCCCCAAACATGATAAAGTGGACGGTTATGTTTGAGTTATGGTTTACCTGCTTTGTCAACATTGTTAAGCTGGCCCAGTGTATTGGCTCCTTTGTAATGTATTGTGACTGGAACAGAGAAGCCCATCATTGAGTGTGTGATTAAATGCTTGAAATCACATAAGAAGACAACAACATGACAGGTCCCCTGAGGTTTGTCTCAGCACATTGAGCTACCTACTGGACAACATAGTCTATTCTCCTTGCCTAATTTAAAACACTCATTTTATACAAATATCATCCATGTTCTATTAAAGTAATGCTTTTCGTAAATTAAATTCCAGTAAGTGCACCCGATGAAGGTCAAGTTCCAATTTCTCTGGCTACTGCTAGTCTTGCCTTTTGATTGACATAACAGCTTGTAGGCAACCTACAGCAAAACTAAACACATCCACGTATTCCACGGACACGCCTGATTCAAACAGGGTTATGTATGAGTTTGTCGCTTTAACCATTTGATCAGGGCGATTGTTTATGTGACAAGGCAATCAGCACTGATGATGACGACTTGGGAGAAATTTGTCAAAGTTCTGGCACTTTACCTCAGCAAAATACAGCACAGGACCACATTCTGGTGATGCAAATAAATGAATGGCTTATATTTGCTGATTGAAGATGGAGTGGCTAGCACAAAGACAAAAGGAACTACAGGTGATAAGATTACTTAATTTGGACATGCCCGCGTTCCATTTGGAGCCGAGATTGTTTGAAATTAAAATTTTAAGAAGCCCAATAATTATCATAGGTCTGGAAGATGTGGACATTGAAAATGAAAGAAACAGCTGGTTTCAGGTGCAAATCCATGATAGATGATTGTGTAGCACAGTCTTTGTCTGAAATAACTCACACACGCTTGGATATGACCTAGGCCAATCATGACACATTTTTCTTCTTAAACCTCGATCTTTCAAAACAAACATTTGCCTGTTGTACCATCAACATTGAATGCCAAACATAGTTAGAGTTGTCTTTGTATTCACTTTGTTAAATCATCAGTATGTCTATTAAATTACTTGATATAGGAGCCAGATAGCCAACTGGAGGTATAAACCTGAAGCATTTGGGCATCATTTCCACTCTCCACAGGGAGAGGAAGCCCACTGTCTGGACAGTGGAAGCATATGGAGTGAGATAGTCTGTGCTGACATTCTGTTGATTTTCTCAGTGATGAAACATTTGGTCTCAGTACAGTTTTCCGTTCCCATATGTAGAGTACGGTTAATTGCCTTTTCTGGACAAGAGCCAACCTTCTCTTCCAGATGAATAGTCATCAGTCTGTTATAATGAGATCTATGTAGTTGCACCACAAGGTAGAGTAAATATTCAATCCCACCTGAACTGGCGCAAATTATTTTCAAACAGCTATAATCACCATCTTTGACAGTGCCATTTTTATCCAGTAGTATGGTAACAAAATGAAGACAACTACAAAGTTGACTACACTGGGCCTTTAAACGCGGATAGTTGTATTCACGATGGGACAGACCAGGAAGTGAACTCAGCGGTGTGACTATTGTCGTTTGAACTTTCGCGGAATAACCTGTGGTGAAACATGCAAGTGATTTTTGGAAGCTAGGTATATATTTGTTGTTTAATTAAGACATTAATTTATAAATGCTAAATAAGCATTCTATTTGGCTGTTAGTACAAGTATGAATCTGGGTAACTATTGATGAATACCGTTAGTTATTGCCAGAGATATTTAGAAAGCGGAGTTAGCTACTCTTCCACAGATGGCTAGGCTATCACTCCGCTATGTTGTGTTTTAAAGAGGTAGCATAGCTAATATAGCTAGCTAACTAGTTACGTCGGGAAAACGACGTAACTGTATTTGCAAAGACGCATGGCGGTGTTCGTACTGACACCAATAGTTAGCTAACTAGCTAGCTACTCATGGTTTTAGGGATAGCCAGCTGCTATCTTAGGTTTCCTGCTAACTGTGCATGGTACCTACTTAATATTTTGTGTTTGATTTCTAGCCATGAGGGTGGAGCAGAGAAGCTGGGTGCTGACGGGAGCCACGGTCGCAATTGTCGCGGCTCTTTACCTGCAGTGCACGCAGAAGGCTCTCCCGGGCGGAGACTCCGGTAAAGCCATGGTCTTGTTTCCTAGATATAGTCTTTCAGCCAATCATGCATGGTTTATTAGTGACTGGCGACGATGTATCATCTACCCGTGATCTTATTATGATTCTAAACCTGGTGGTTTGAACCCTGAATACTGAAAACTGAGTTATATTAAATCAAAATGGCACAAGTGTGTTCTATTCGTAATAGTTGCAGAGATATCTATCAAATTTTCCGGAGTTATCACTTGCAACTCACTCCAGTGCCATTTGCGAATGTGTATAAGCATTTTACAAAAATCTCCTATCTTACTACATCGAGATCTCATTTTGGATAATGTCTGCACTGAATAGGGTTCTGGGAAATACCCACTGGCCAAAAGTCTTTCTTAGAATCATTTTGTTTTTGTAAATGTTATCATTAAAAACATGCTTTATGGTACATGGAAAAATAACTAAATTAAGGAAGTTATTTTCACTGTTTTGGAGTGAACGCATGTTCAGAAAGATTTTTTGTCATTGATTGCAGGAGACCTGGTTACCAAGTTTCTCTGTAAAAAAATTCTCTATTCTCTTGATATGTTTTTGTGTTATGGACTTAATTTATCATTGGTAAAAAAAGAATTGCCATTGATCTACACACATTACCCAATAATGCCCAATAAACCTGAAAACCATGGAGGCAACGATAAGAAAATTGTTGGCCACCAATGGGGCAATACCATGTTTTATTCCTTTCTGTACATGTGTACCCTGACATAAATAAAATAAAAATATTGCTACTGAAGATGCTTCTTATTATTACAAATGGAAATTCAATCATACAAATGTATCTTTCTGTACATTTTAATAACAAAATAATGCAAAATAAGTCTGATTATAATTGGAAAATGTCTAAATTATATAACAAATACACAAGGGAATCCTTTCTGAAATTGTACAGTTATGAATGCCTGGAAATAAGTGTAGTCAATAAGGTAGGTAAGATATTTAACTACCAGAACAGCTTTGACCAATGCGGTTGTTCGTTTTTGGATGGGGGTAATTTGCTAAGGAGTAATTGGTTTAAATTGGCTGTGTTTCTGAGGATCATTAAAAGGGTTCTGACATTTTCAGCCTTAAAAGCACTTAATTATTTTAGGCATGGCTTCAATTGAACTTTTTGGTTCACCAGCAATTGTGCCAGGTAGGTCCAAAACCTAATAGCCTCTAATTTTGGCAGCCAATCTTTTTACACCATAAAACACAAAATGATTGAGAATTTTATTGTGGGCTAATTTTACAAAACGTCTTCACCTAAGTCAAAATATCAGGGGTGGGAAATGTTCAGCTGTGCCTGAAGGGATGTTACTATGGTCTGCCGCCACTCCGGCTAACTAGAATCTGACTAGATCCATGTAGTAATTTGGCCATGATGCTAGAATTAGCAGTTTGAACTTAAACTATCATTGATAACCACCAAGTGACTGAACAAAATAATGGGGGAAAAAAAATCAGAAATGCTGGCTTCAGGAAATCTCTTACTGAAGAGCATGCACACTGAAGTTTCTCTCTCTACTGTACAATATGTACTGTATATTGCAGTCAGTGACTCTTGTTGTGTGTCCTTTGTTTAACTCTTTTATGAGTAAGCACATTGTGAGTCTGCATAACCCAGAGTCAAATTCCTCATAAGTGTACACATACCTGGCGAATAAAGGCTCTGACTGCAATGAGTAAACTATGTGTTTCTCGAGTTGCACATAAGTACAACACCAGGAGCTAAATTACATTAAAAACAGTGTTTTCTGCTTAACAAGAACAGGGCATTTGTGTGTCTAATCAAAAGTTATTGGCAAGAATTAGCATTTTTCCTTGCTGTGGTTTTGCAGTAATCGTATGTTCATTTTACCATTTGCATGGCCCATGGAATGCAGTGTAAACGTTGGTAAGTCAGAATCAGTCCAAATTATCGGGGACATTTAAAGCCAACATTTGCTGGCCAATGTATCAGTGCATCCCTAGTATGACCATGTTTTTATGAATATTTATAATGTACGGATTCAGTATTCAGACACTTTATTCAGTACTTTGTGTAAGGGCTTTTGTCAGCGGTCCCTGCTCCAGGTCTTATTGGTATGCTTCTACCAGCACACTTGGTTTTGGGTAGTTTCTTACACTTTTTCTTAAAGATCCTGTCAAGCACCATCAGATTGGCTGGGGAGCGTTAGTGAACATCCCCAGAGATGTTCAATAGGGTTCAAATCCAGGCTTTGCTTGGGCCACTGAAGGACATTCATAAAAGCACTATTTGACGTATATGCTGATGTATAAAGGTCTTCATAAAAGAAGTTTGATGAATTGATTGCTACTCCAGCATTATCTTGCCACCATTTATCCTTCCCTTAACTCGGACCCGTCTCCCAGTCACTGCCACTGAGAAACATTCCCATAGCATGATGCTCCCTTCACCCCATGTTTCACCGAAGGGATGCTACACATAGCGCTTGGAATTCAGACACAAAAAAGGTTTGATTTTGGTTTTATCAAACCAAATAATATTTTTCCATAGGCTCTCAGGGCCATTTTACTGCTGTTTGGAGAACTCCAAATGGCATGTCATGTTCCTTTTACTCAAGAGGGACTTCTGTCGAGCCTCTATCATAATGGACAAATTAATTTAGTGCTGCAGAGATGGTTGTCCTTCTACCAGGTTCTCCCTTCTCTGCAGAGGAACTCTTAACACTAGAGTGGCCATTGGGTCCTTTGTTACCTCACTGAGCAAGGTCCTTCACGCCCTGAGGTCTATGTAGAGTTCATCACTAGGTTCTTGCTATGACATACGTTGTGAAGTGAGCTCAATTTGGTGTGTCGTGGCAAAGTGTTTGAATACATATGCATTCATTATTTAAATTTAGTGAATTTCTAAAATTAAATTTTTTCTTTGTCGTTTTGCCGGCATAATACAACATAATGCAGAGAAGTTGATGAGTCTCAATACTTCCCCAAGGCACTCCATAGACATATGTAGGGCTCCCCCTCTTTGGGATCTGCAGGGCCGATAAGCTTGAGTCCTGGTTTTCATGGGATAATGGACAGAAGCTTTCACTATCTTTTGATCTTAAACAAGGTGATGCACCATCTTAACTCATCATCCACATTTTCTGGATTCATTCAGATTACGCCCCCAATGTCTTTTTCTTGTGAATACCAGTTTTTGGGTTACAATATCACCAGATACTTGCACCCAAAAGGACGTAACACTCAACGATTCTCTGTTGTCTTTCAAAAAGAGTCGTACTCTTTGCATTCATTATGTTCTCCACTCATATAGCTGCCAATATTACTCAGATCCAAGAAGGATCCTATCATATTCAATGCACACTTTCCTTGTGGATCCATCCCAGTTCCTTTAATCTTATTATTTGCGCTGCCGGGGTGTGGTACTGTTCAGGCACCACAGTGCTGAATATGCCCTCATTGGTTTCTGTCTTGCTGTCTACGGTGCAGATTGTTACAAACATACAGTAGATATCTACAGTTTTACTTTATTAACCTTTTAGTCGTTTTTAATTTGTCAGCTATTTCTTTGGTTACTCTTTTGCCAACTTACAGATCGTATCTTTAACCATTATAAACATACACTGTTTACTGAGTGAAAGAAATGCCTTCTATTTGTGGTAGGAACGTTTGATTGCTTTCCCTTGTGTCTCTTCCTTAAAAATAAGTCAACATCAGAGATTATTTTGGCATAAAGTCCAGGTTTGCTGTGCTCATTTCTTAGTCATAAAGTTCATATTTCAGTGTAATTATTAGAATGAATAAACTAGGAGCGAGGCTTCACGTTGTTCGGTAATGTGTTCACCAGACGGAGGTGTCTCTGCCTGCCTGCAGTCTGAGACTGGGGATTACTGCAGAGTCAGGATTACTGACGCATAGATGATCGTGGATGGATGGGGGGACTGGGACTCTTTTATTCACATCTGCCACAATATTTTTTGTCAGGCTTTAGTGTCAACTCTCTGTTCCTCCACCATTTGCATTGTTCTTAAGCTTGGTAAACTGTTAGTCAAAAAGAAGTTTCTTACAGAGAGAAACATTTGGATCTTGTTCTTATTGAGTTTTCTTTTCTTTCTAAAGGAAATGCAGTTTCTCTCGGTGAATCGACCTACAGTATGTTAAAATGTACAGTAATAATTGAGTTAGGAAATGCCTCATTATAATTAGTGTTGCTAGGATATGCACTCAGTGGCCACTTTATAGGCACAGCTATCTACTGTCAGGTAAGCAGGACCCCTTTTGCCTCCAGAACTGCCTGCTTTCTACACAGCACGGTTTTAACAAAGGGCTTGAAAAATTCCTTAGTAATTTTGGTCCATGCTGTCTCGATCGTATCACTTGGTCACTTAAGATCTTCCGGCAACCTATTCCTTCTGCAAATGTCCCTTTCCAGCTCATCCCAAAAGTGGTTGCATTGAATTGAGATCTGGCACAATGCAGGATGGATTCATTTGGTTCATGCTAGATTCTTGTTCTACCATCTGCATGTTGCTTCAGAAATCCAGATTGTTGAGGTGAAACCCAGCAAGGTCTTCTGCTGCTGTATCCTATCTACTTTAAGCTTGAACGCATTGTTCTTTCAGATATGCTCTTTTTCACACCACTGTTGTGTAGAGTAGTGATTTCAGTATTTATGGCCTTTACTGTAAGCCTGAACGAGTCTGGCCATTCTCCTTTGACCTTTCTCATTACCAAGGGATTTTTGCCAAGAACTGTTGTTTACTGGAAACATTTTGTTTATTGTACCATTCTCTGTTAACTCTGGAGACTGTATTATGTGAGGTCACCTGTTTCTGAGATGCTGGAGCCATTCCTACCACAGTCAAAGTCGTTTAGGTCTCACGTCTTCCCAATTCTATGTTATTGCCAGGATAGTTGCAGGCTTCGCTCTATGCTTCTAACAAATGTCAGTACTAATTCCTATTTTTTACTATTAAAAGCATTAGTTTCATGTAGTAGCTTTTAATGTAATGCCATGCAAGTAGGCTACTGACTGTGCTTAGAACGATCATGTTGGTGTGAAGCCCTGGCATACATTTGCAAAAGGGAGATACATTGCAACTGCATTTTGCCAGATGGAACCATTGGAAAAGCCTGGACCAGATATGAGGAGCAGAAGAAACATCCGGAGTAGCTGGGCTGGTTGTGCTGCTGCTGGGCTGGGGCCTTTGAAAAAAGTCCAGCCCCTTCTCCACAGTGTTTAGAAATGGTACACCCGCTCCGATAGTGCCAGCTGAACACCCTTCCCAATTCTCCAGGTCTCCGTCTTCATGTTCTAATCTCTTTAGGTGTGATGCACCCGGGAGAGGCTGGAGCGCAGCCCCGCGGGAACGCTGTTGTCTAGGAATGTGGAGTGTGGAAATGACAGGGATTATGGGAAGGCTGGTGAGGGTGCCCATGCTCTGCTATCACAAAGACTATTGGCGTCTGCGCTGCCTCCCCGTCGACTCATATATTTTACCATTTTAGTAATGGGACCTTAGCACTGGTGCTGCTGTCTGATGTTCTGGCCATTTCTTAGTTACAATTTCATGTCGGTGTGTAGAAGCGTACTTGATGGAATATGTAGTTTTGTATAAAATGGAGAAATTGATGGGGGCTGAGACAGTGATGAGAAATGATGACAGGTACAGTTCCATGCGAAATGGACCAATGAAAGAATTTAAGCTGTGCAGTTGAAGAGAGTTCTGGTTTCATGGCCTATTTAACTGATAAGAGTAAAAGGGTCTTCAAGCCCAGAAACTCGAATATGTATGCCGAGGTTAAATGAGGAAAAATGAGATGGTGACGAAGCCTTTGAAAATTTTCTGCAATGTTCTGTAACTTTGGTATTGAATCAGAAAGCTGGTTCTGATGCATGGTGGTCCAGCATTCTGAGCGTTCCCTAGGTTTAGCAGTTCTGCAGTGGCCATGGTTAACATGAGTTAAAGATGTTCAAATATATCTTACTTAGTAACTGAAACATCTCTATCAAGTCTTGCAGTATGGCTGCCTTTTGTTTTCTTTGAATGGTTATAGCACAGAGCTAGAGCTACAGTATGTGGATGTACCAATTACAACCTAACCTTATTGCCAAATTAAAAACTAGCAAAACAATCATAGACCTTTTCCCCAAAATTTCAAGCAAAGCCTTGAGCAGTTTAATAAAATAAAAATACTGAATATTTTTCATGTATTAAAAGAATGTTCCACTGAACTGTGGCACAGACTACAACTTCTTGTTAACCTCTAATGCGCCAGCAGAGGGTGCTGTGTGGGAATAACACATTTATCAATTTAATTTAATCTGAACAAAATTTCAATTTCCATGAGTGGGAGATGTAACCACTGGGTGAAAAATCGGTATAATTGGAAACGCTTTGGGTGTATTCTGGCACAAATGGGTTTGTGCCCAAAAGGATCTGAGGAATTCTTAAATAGCATTCAGAGGTTTGTAGGCAGTTTATACTGAACCCCACACAGAGGTAGACAGTCAGAAAGCTTGCAACCAGCTCCTGTGTCCTCAAGCTCAGTTCATCATGCTCTCTTTGTCATCAACACTGCCTGTGTTTCTGTTTGAGTGTCCTCTCTGGACCAGAGGAGAGGCTGGGAGTTTGGGAACCGAGAAGAGAGCTAGAGAAAGGGGATGAAAAGAAGAAAGACAGGAGAGAAGGGACCTGGAGCGTGCGGAGGTTGGGTCTGGGAGTGAGACTCGGATCAGCCTGCATGTGTGTCTGTGTGGCGGACCACTGGGGAGGAGGTGTTATGGTGTGTTTGTGTGTAAGTGTGTGTGGCGGATATGGCAGGAGAGTTGCTGTGTGTGTGTGTGTGTATGTCTGTGTCAGAGAGGGGGAGGTGGTAGAGTCAGGGGAGAAGCGAGAGATGAAGAGAATGAGCGTGCCGCTTAGGAAATGTCACACTGGGAAGATTTGCAGGTTTTGATCCAGGCAAATTAATGCAAAACCCCAGTGCAAGTATTTGATTTGGGAAAACTTTGGAGCAGACTTGTCTCTTAATAATAATTATTGGGTTTACATTAATTTCCTCCCCTATTCTCTTTCACAGGAGAGCTGATCACCGCTGCTTGTGAGCTGGGGGTAAGCATTAACCGTATTGTTTAATCAATTCACTCATTAACTGTTAGAAGCATTAAGGAAGTTTAATTAAGCATGGACAGAAAGCAGATTAATTTACTTTCAGTCCACAGGTTTTTTTCTTCTTTTTTTATACACTTATTTTACTAAGTTAGAAGTAGAGAATGCTATAATTTGCAACCCGTTTTTCAAATCCAATTAAAGTCAATGGTAAGGCGATGGCTTTTGTAGGCTTTGCCTTATGTACGGTATAAGGCTTATTATATCCACCCCTCTTTGTGTGTGTGTGTGTGTGTGTGTGTGTGTGTGTAAGCCGCGAAGAATGAACTAAATCGGGTTAACAGTTATAATAAGTTTTATTATTTAATAAAGTTTATTACGCCGCTGTGATCCTTTTAGGGAGGCTGTGTCAGTGTCACTATGCCAGTAATCCCGCCGTTAGTGCCGCAGTCCGTGTGGCCTGCCTGTCTGCCTGTCAGGCCTCCCCAGGGTTCACAGGGCCTCCCTGGGCCCCGGGCCGCCGGCCCTCCCCATCTGATCCCCAGAGCTCTGGAGCTCTGGCACTACAGCGCCCTGTGGCCTTGGTGTCCCTTCGCTGTCCTTTAGCTTCTTTACTGTGAGCCTGTCAGTGTGGACCTGTCCCTCATGTCCCGTCTCTCCTACTTCCACCTGGTGTTCTCCTGGGGGGCTGATGCCTGCCTCTCTGACCCAACTGTCTGTTCATCAAACTGAGATTCTTTGCTGTCTTCTTTGTCTCTTCCCCTTTCTCTCCCACAGTATCTGTCTCTTTCTCTCTGTCTCTCTCTCTGTACAAATTGTCTCCGCTCAGTCTTCCTCTCTTTCGTCTGACCGGTCCTTTTACCTTCCTGGCTTTCAAAGCTCCTCCAGTCTCTCCTCAGGCCTGGCTGTGGCTGCTTGTTGTGGACATGCCCGGAGGTTCAGTTATCCTTGGTAGTGTCTGTGATGATTGGTTGGTTAATCACTCTCTCACCTCTCTGTGGTGACTCCATTTGAAGCGCTGCCCCTGCTCCCCGGCTGGCCTGGCCTTATCAGTGCCAGGGAATGAGTCGGCGTCTAATGACTGAGCCCTTATCGGCCTGGAGGAGACTTAGCGGCTAATTGCAGTGATTGCTGGGATCCCCCAGGCAGGAGTAGCTGCTGCTCCGAGGTGGTTTGGAGGCTGGGCTGGCGGTCATCATGTGCCTCCTCTCGGACCCCAGGGATGGGCTTGTCCTTGGGATGTGATGAGGGGAGGAAGATGGGATGGTTTCTGTAAAGCAGTGGACTCCCAACTTTTTGATGAGGCGAGGAATGGGGGGGTTAGCCAGCCTGGCTGACTCCTGACTACAAGTCCTTCTGACTTTGCGTCTGTCAAATTTGCTTTGATGATGTTGGCAAGAGGTGTTGATAATGAAGGGGATACCCACTGCTGGTTGAATATCGATATTCCAAATGAAACAAGTCATAATTTATATTTTACTAAAGGACTGGCCACAAAACCAAATTATCATGTTTACTTCCATAATATCTGGCTTAGAATATTGATGAGAAAGCTTGCGGCGTAGTGCGTGTAAATTAGAAGCTAAGAAGTGTGAACCAATTAAAATGCTTAGAATATGCTGGTGTCCAGACCAGAGAGTTACAACACCCAGCATTGTGATTGGCAAAGGCCGCGCCAGCCAGGCTGGGAGGGGGCACCCTTGCTATGTTTTTCCACCCTACTTATTTGAAAATGTTGTGCTCTTTAGCCATAATCTTGCGGTCTCTCTTCTGGTCTCCATCATCATCCCTCTGTGGTCTCCCTCCTGTCTCTGTCATCATCCCTCTGTGGTCTCCCTCCTGTCTCTGTCATCATCCCTCTGTGGTCTCCCTCCTCTCTCTGTCATCATCCCTCCGTGGTCTCCCTCCTGTCTCTGTCATCATCCCTCTGTGGTCTCCCTCCTGTCTCTGTCATCATCCCTCTGTGGTCTCCCTCCTGTCTCTGTCATCATCCCTCCGTGGTCTCCCTCCTCTCTCTGTCATCATCCCTCCGTGGTCTCCCTCCTGTCTCTGTCATCATCCCTCCGTGGTCTCCCTCCTGTCTCTGTCACCATCCATATGTAGTCTCTCTTCTGTCTCTGTCGTCATCCCTCCGTGGTCTCTCTCCCTTCTCTAACGTCATCCCTCCCTGGTCTTACTCCTGCCTCTCTTGTCACCCCTCCATGGTTCTGTCTGTCATCTGTCCTCCCTTGGTTACTGACATGTTATCTCTCTCTTTCTGTGTGTGTGTAGGTGGCCCATCCGCCAGGATACCCAGTCTTCACTGTCCTGGCTTGGCTTTCTCTGACCCTGATGCCAGCCCTCTCCCTGTCCATTTCTCCGGCCCACAGTGTCAACCTGCTGAGCAGCCTGCTGGGGGCCGGGGCCAGCGGGGGCCTATGCTTCACTGTCTGCAGGTGAATTAGACGTGACCAGGGCCCAGACCTGCTCCTGGTCTAATAATCCTACTATCATTCTGCTATTTTGTAATGCATGTTTCTGAAAGATGTACAGTAATTGGATGGATTCAGTAACCTGGAAAATCTCACAAATGGGTTTTAAAGAAAATCGTTTCAATATATAAAATTGAGATATTTTGTGGTCTTTTTAGATTGTCCCTGGTATTATTAATAATTTGTTCTGGATTCAAAGCACCACCAAACGCACATTGATCCTTTGTCCATCCGGTATCACATTGGGTCAAGACTGCCCCCAGCCCACCCTGCATGATTCTGACATGGCATGATGGCCCCCGTTCTGCCGTTCTGGGTGTAGGAGACAGGATCTCCACCCCTACTGTTTCTGAACATTTCCATGCAACCTCCACCTGCTCACTTCATCCAGTAGAGGAGTGGTTGTCCCAGTAGAGGAGTGGTTGTCCCAGTAGAGGAGTGGTTGTCCCAGTAGAGGAGTGGTTGTCCCAGTAGAGGAGTGGTTGTCCCAGTAGAGGAGTGGTTGTCCCAGTAGAGGAGTGGTTGTCCCAGTAGAGGAGTGGTTGTCCCAGTAGAGGAGTGGTTGTCCCAGTAGAGGAGTCGTTGTCCCAGTAGAGGAGTCGTTGTCCCAGTAGAGGAGTCATGGTCTCTGTCCTGTTCTTTTATCTGGCCCACCCATTTGTTGACTTTGGTGGTTTTCGTGTGTATACAATGTGCCTAATTGGTGGAAGGCTAGTCCGAATGTCTTGCCTTTTGTCTCAGTTTTACATTCACAGAGCATATTCAAGTTCAATGCGTTCCGTTTACCATTCCAATAAATGAACATCACCAGAACACTGTTTAGGGACAATTGAGAGTTTTTTTCATGAGGAAACATATGAGTGCAGGGCTGGAGCAGAGAGAGTCACTGGTCCCATGTGGTCCAGGTCCATTTCCTGTGTGCTTGGCCGGTGGTGTCTGGGTGGCAGGTGGGATGGACTGGGTCAGGGTACTGGGTCAGGCTTGCTGGAGCAGGACAGGGGCTGAGGAGGAAGTTCTCTCCCCATGTGGACTGGCCCTCATCCCAGACTGACTGCCGCCTCACTCTCCCTCTCAGCCCGGCTCTGCCCTTCCTGTCCTCCGAGGTGACTCATAACCTGCCACCGTTCGGCTCTACGACACCGTAGGGAGGAGAGGAAGCTCCTTTAATCCTTTCCACTCACTGGGTGTGGTCTGCCTGCTCTCTCTGTGGTTTGGTGCTGTGTGGATCTCCTTCTCTGGGTCTCTGGCTCTGATTTGGACGCAACTGCCTTTTGGAATTTCATAAGCGATCTGTCGCACCATTTCACTAAGCTCTGGCTAGCCACTTCCATACTGGGAGTTTAGAGACAGCATCTGCATGCTGTCTGAAGATACACTATTTGGACCACTGTGCATGGAAAGTGCCCTGTTTGTAATCTCTAAGGATTTAGATCCAATTTTGGATTATAGTTACACTAAGTGAAAAGTCATTATGAGGAGCCCCTACTGGGCTGATGGGCACTGAGGACTTGAGCCAGAGCACCCAGTCACACCCTTTAAGCTCTTAAGTATGGCTGTATAATCTATACTTTTCAATTTGAAAAATAGACATAAAGGTTTTTAGTCTGGGGCATGACTTGGGTTGACCTTGTGGCTGGGGTTCAACTGGGAGTCATGGTGGGATTCTGGTACTGGATGTTGTTCTGTTAATCGATGATTGTCTTGGTGTGGTTCTGGTATTGGATGGGACGGGGGATGGTTGTTTTCCGAAAGAGCTTTGGCCTGCCTGTGGGTTTGGCGCTGGGATCCATGAATACTTCGCCCAAGCCTGGTAGGGTGGCAGAGATGCCATAACATACCACTGTTGGGGTCCCTCCGGCCAGTCCTGTCCCACAGACTGAATGCCAAGACAGAGTAGCCTGTCCTTCATACCTACCCAGCTCTCTAATACTCATCACTAGTTGACACAGTCAGGATGTGTTCATTATGACTAAACACTGCTTGTTTCTGCTTGTTAAACATGACCATCACCCTAACCACACTGCCAACCTTATGGATGTTATGTAGTGGAAACCACCTGTCAGAACTAATACCTCTCCTATATATGTGATTAGAATATATCATGGTTGGCTATCCAATCTACTCATATGTTTTGTTATTTAAACGGCAGCATTGTGAGATGGATGCAAGTGGTTGCACCAGAGGAATAGTCACAGTTTCAAATTCCCAGTGACTTAGTATCAGTCGTCTGCAGACTTATTTCACCGAACTTATTACATGTTATTACATTACATTTATTTATAGACTTGAAGGCAGTTCCCAAACAGTAAATTGCAAGACCTTGAAATTTCTCTGGAATATTCCCAACATAGCAAGCCTTTGATGTATCAATTTAAATTAGTCGGACAGATTGCTCTGTTTAATGTGGGGGAATGTAAATTGATAGGCTTGGAAGCCATTTCTCTCTAAACTGCAAGTTGCGTAAGTTTAAAATGCACCACTTAGCCTCCCTTTGATTTGTCAATTACAGCGCACTTGGCTTGATCATATGGTTTGATGGCCAACTTGCATGTCTCATTATGTTATCACACCAGGCCTTGTCAAGCCTGTGACGGTGGCCGTAATGATAATAATTAGTATTGATTGCACTTGAAGCTTGCCAGGACTGTTTCTGTATGTGGCCCTATCAGTCCTAGAAAACCCTCCATACAGTTAGTCTCGGGAAGACTAGGAAAAAATCACCACAAAAAAGGTGTGGACCCTGTGAAAGAGGATAATCCAGAGAGATCAGTATTTGGTGCGTCCTCATTTCACAGTTTATCTACCAAAGCTCCCGTGAATCTGTGCTACCTGACAGGAATCTCTCCCTCCATTCCAGTTGTAATCCAGAGACACTGAAAACACTGCCACCGCCACGCTAAAACAACGCTCCTCGGCCGTTCCATTCCCACCACAACCCCTCTCCGCTCCCCCGTCCTAAAAGGCACACCTGCGAGACTCACCTGCCAAGAGCAGGTCTGTGTGGACCAGCTGATGCCTCGGTGGGCCGGAGGGCGGGCGGAGGGCCAGACCCTGCCTACAGCCTGGTACTGGGGCCTAGGGTCCTTCCAAGGCCCTATACCATATGGTCCTTATGCCCCCCCCCCTCCCCACTGCTGCTCACTCAGGTGGCTTGTTTTTCCACGAAACCGGGGCTGCTGGAAGGACCGTGTGTGGGGGGGGGGCTCATAGATCGATCGCCGGGTGTGTCGTCGATGGGTCTTGGTTGTGTCGGGGGGAGGGGGGGCCACAGCGTGGGCAGGGACGTTGTATTAGGATGGGGTACGGGCGTGTGGGACAGCTCCTAGGTTCGGATGCTGGCCCTCTCCGGGAGATATCCCTCTGTCACGCAGACGAGGCCTCCCTGCTCCTCTCACCCCCCCGTCCCCAGCACACGCAACGCTTCCCCCAGGACTCATCCAGTCCCAGTTAAACAGATGTTTAATGATGATGTTATTTCCTCATTACTGGCAGTGGGATGGGATGGAGGGGCTGGATAGACAGCATAACAGAGCTTTAATATTCCTGTTGCCGGTGGGCCTGAGATTGTGTCTGTCTCGGACGTCAATATTACATCCCTTACCCACCACAGGCTGTCTTAATAAGGCACCAGACTAGGAGACCATCAGACTCGGCAATTACAATTCAGCCAGAATTAGTTAATGGAATCTATAGAGAAACATTTCTATATCAGTGGCGGCTGCCTAATGACGTTGTTGAAATAGCAGCAGTATGAAAATGGCTTTCTGTGAATCTCATAAACACTGGATTTCTGTAATTTGTTTTTTTTCCCCCGTTGTTGTGTAATTTTTGTGTGTTGGGCTGGAGATTAAGATGGCATTCTGGAAGAAATTGTCATGTCAGTAGCTGCATTGTTTGAGCTGGTTTGTGGTGATTAATTTTGCACGCGCTCGGAGCATTGGAGCGGGCGTTCTCCTGGAGGAAGGGCTGTCTGAGGCACGCTCCGCTTTTCTTTCCTTATTTACCCTGTCCTCCCTCTGCTGTACCCCAGCCTGATTGGAGAGTTTTAACAGCAGTATCTGAATTTTGAGGAAGTTTAATGTGCTAGCTGCTGGAAGGCCAGGTATTATGAATACATTCATGGATGTATTAATGTGTTTATAATTATATGTAGCAGCCATATAATCAGAATCTGTGTAGAGTTGGAAAATATATCTTGTTGCCAACAACCTCCTCAGTGTTCAGGCCACTGTCCTGTCAACATCCTCAGTGTTCAGTCCAACGTCCTGTCAACATCCTCAGTGTTCAGCCCACTCTCATATTATCTGAACTTCTAGGGTGTTCAGCCTATTGTGATATTATCTAAATATCCTTGGTGTTCAGCCCACTGTCATATTATCTGAACATTCAGTGTTCAGCCAATTTTCATATTATCTAAACATCCTCAGTGTTCAGCCCACTGTCCTGTCATGGCCACAGCTAAGCCCAGCAGTGTCAGTGTTACTGTGCCAAGGCCAGCTGGAACCCTCTTGTACACTAGACCTGGCTGGGCCAGGACACCACTCCATCCCAGCCTCTTCAGGAATGTGTGATTCTTTTCCAGCCACGCTCCTCCCAAAGCACCCCTCTCTCAGCCAGAGAACAGTGGAGGGCGGATGTGTGGAGGCCTAGCTGTGATATTGTGTGGTCCTTGGGGTGGTGTGTGACAGTCCATCCCCTGGTCTGGCCCTTTGTCTTGCCTCATTCACATCCACTACAGACAGATGCTGCTGGTGCTTTGTCTGACATTATTGTGTCCGGTCCAGACAAGACAGACAGGCATTTAGTGCTGGGCTCCAGTGTGGAGCTGGCAGGCCTCTGGCCCATGTCAATGCACTGAATGGGTTAATATGGTAGGTTCTGCCTTGTCTCTTTAAAGTGACAGAAACAAGGTCCCGGTGTCCTACTGCCTGTCCTTGTAGAGGACACGGACGTCTAAATCGGTTTGACCACACGGTTTGTGGCTAGGTGTGTCTGTGGTCTTTTTGTTACCGCTATATTCTTTAGGATATTTCTATTTTACAGAGTTAATTATTGTGTGATTTTGATAGTTATTTTACTTCAGTAAGAAGGTGATGGTGATTATTGTTTCACATGGTTCTTTTCTCTATTATCACATGGCATTTTTCATTATTTAAACGTTTTGTGTGTTTCTTTAGCGGGCTATTGGTTAATGATCTCCCAATAGCCTACCTCCCCACTCATGATATACATAGAATTCCTTTTGAGCATTTCTGTTTAGAATTCCTTTGTCATCCATTTAATTACCCCAATGATGAGAATGAGACGTCCTGGCACACTGGATCGGTTCAGGCTGAAATATCCTCACTGAGAACCTATTGTTCTCCTGCCATGTCTCAACCAGGCAGCCATTGTCACTGAGCCACGACATTACAGCACAGCAGCATTCTGCACTGCACTGAGCTTTGATAACAGGAAACATGTCCACAATGGAAACAGAGACCCTCCCTCTTCATGTCGCGGCCATGCGGCCGTCTGCCCCTGATCCACGGGGAGGCTTGGGATCGGACCTGGACCCTGGTGGTCCCCTACAGGCAGACGGGTCATTTAAACCCGATTGTACACACGTCACGGACTGACCCTAAGAGAGAGATGTGTCAGCCTCTCCGAATGAATAAAGGGACGTGTGTGGGTGTGTGTGTGTGTGTGTGTGTGTGTGTGTTGATGCAAGCCTGGTGTAATATCCCCATTACTTCCAGGGACCCCCACTACTGCTCAGCACCCAGCTCTCCCCTAAAACCAGCCCCCCTGCCAAGCGTGTGGACTGGGGGTTAATTGCCTCACAGAGGGGTAGAACCGAGGGTGCGGGGGGTCCCTCCACCTTAACAAAAGTCCCTATCTGCCCCACTCCCTCCTCCCTCGTACCCTTCAAGTTACAGCTAATTCCTGGAGCGGCGTAGAGAGAAAGACGCCGCTATCTCATCCTAAGAACGAACACAACCCGTACCCAGACACCCGCCGTCACAATCCTGCCTGACACAGAACACAGAGCAGAGAGACCGGAGAGGAGGGACGACCAAGGAAAGAGGACAACTAGTCAGCAAGCAAGAGTTCTTTTTTTTTTTTTACTCTCTTCTCCGTCTCCTTTTTTTTCCTGATTTACCGCGCTTTCCTCAGAAAGCTCCATTGTTCCCCTCGCCTAAGTCTCATCAGGCCTTTTGTGGCTGACTATCACAGCGGCAGGCAGAGAGCTGGAAATGTATAAATGGTATCATGCCTTGTGATTAATGGCGGTGCTTATGAGTCAGGTCTGATAACGGCCTGCTCTCTACTCAATTTCAGATACCGTTAATGGAATCTGTCTTCTGCGATTGTAATGTGAGAGCGCCTAATTTGCTATGGAGCTTGAAGCTGTCACCGGCAAGGGATTGTGGGGTCATAAGGGACCTGGCAGCCGTTTGGCCTGCAGCTTGTATCTGCCGCGCTGAATAGAGCAGCTCTCTGCCTGTCAGTTAGCTGATAGGCTGATGAGAACTCTAAGCCACTCCACACAATGGTGGAAAGGGCCATACTGCCTGACATCCCTAATTGTCGAGCCCGCTCATATTTCAGAGCCAGCGTGCCGGGGACCGGGCTGCTTTTTCTTCTTTTTTTTCACTCTCCTCAACTTTTTTCCCCCTCCATTTCCTTCATTTCATTCTCCATCCTCAGATACTTTCTCTTTCTCTTTCTCTCACTCACACACACACACACACACACACACACACACACACACTACACTCTACCATTTTTCTTTTCTTCCCCTCCACCTCAGTCCCTCTCTCAGGGGCGGAGCTTAGCTTTCTCTCCCATGGGTGCGAACCAAACCGCGGAGGCCCCCCCACCCCATAAATATTATGACTGCTTCCAGATTTCCCAACTAAATGATAGATGCAGACAATAATATATATTTAATACTCCCCAAAAAATATGTAAGTTTCATCTACCATGATGAACAGAAACTTTTTTTTAGGCTACAACAAACGTAGCTGCTAGCTGCTGTTGGATCTTGATCAGAATTGTATCCCCCTTTGCTTGAAGCTGCGACGCTGCTCCCATCATTGTTATGTCAGATCTGTTGTAACGGTTGTGATGTTGTGGAGATACGGACCAGGCGCAGGCAAGTGTGGCAGTCGGTGAGGTCTTTATTTAACAAACACAAAGAAACAGAAAACACAGAGCTCTTGATGATAAAGGGTATAAAGTAAATAGCAAACGAGAACAAAACTCAACACACACATCAGGACACACCCTAACATGTAATAATGACTGACAACTGAGGGCAGCAGAGGAGAAACATTTAAACTCATACAAATGGCTTAATTGGGACCTGGTGTGAGTAATGATTGAAGACAAGACCAATGAAGGGGACCGGGATGAGTTCATGACTGTTGGGAAAACCGGAAGAGCGGGAGATGGCGGAGCTGTCCGTCACCTCACCGTCACATCTGTCCATCTTCTCATGCTTCTGCTGCGCAACATCATTAGTAAAGATGTTTCTCAATGGCAGATATCATTTACATTTCATATAATGTATTGCTTTTCTTTCCTCTGAGTGGCAGAAATATGTGTTCCATTTTCCACTGTTCAAATCCATAGCAAATGAGCTAACAATATTCGACATTACACCCAGGGCTGGGTGACTTTACACCCACTGACACTATACTGCCCAACCACCCGCAGACTCCACATAAAAACTGAACAGAAGCAGTTTTTCCATACCACCCTGGAAACCCCCGCATCTGGCAACACTGGTTACACCGCCACGGTCACACATTGGTCATTCATTCAAATGCATAACAGGAATAACAAAACAAAAATGGATGTTTATCACTTCAATGTCAACTAAATAGTATTTAGCAAAAAAATTATAATGTCATTTTATTGCACTTGTGATGTTTATTTCAAATTTAAGAGAAACTTCTTGTGGGGCCCTCTGATTGGCTGCAATGGGTACCGTGCATCCATTGCCCCGTTTTGAGCTCCGCCTCTGCCCTCTTTTAACCCTCTGTCCTTCTCTCTCCCACTGTCCCTCTAACCTTTCCCTCTCTGTCGTCTGTCTGTCTTCCTCCCTCTCTACCCCTGCCTGTCTCTCTCCCTCCCTCCCTCCCTCCCTCTGTTTCTCCCGCTTCCTCTGTCTCCTTCCCTGTTTCCTTTTTTATCCTCTGTCTGTCTATTTCGTTCTCTCTCTCCCTTCCTGTCTCCCTCCGTGTCTCCCTCCCTCCCTCTGTTTCTCTCGCTTCCTCTGTCTCCTTCCCTGTTTCCTTTTTTCCTTATTTCGTTCTCTCTCTCCATTTCTCTCTCCCTTTGTCTTCCTCTTGTAGTCTCCCTTGTTAGTAATTTTGGGGTCTTACCATATGACAGATGATCCCTACTTTTGCTGAAAATGCCACTAAACGAATGAGGGGATGAAAGGTGGAAAGGTTGTGCTCACATTATTGAAGTAAGGTGACACCCTTCCCATTGTGGTTTTCTGTGTCAGGAAGCTCTGGTGCTGCTGAGGTATGAGGAAGACTGAGGAAGGCTGAGGTATGAGGTAGGCTTAGGTGTGAGGTGGGCTGAGGTGTGAGGTGGGCTGAGGTGTGAGGTGGGCTGAGGTGTGAGGTGGGCTGAGGTGTGAGGTGGGCTGAGGTGTGAGGTGGGCTGAGGTGTGAGGTGGGCTGAGGTGTGAGGTAGGCTGAGGTATGAGGAAGGCTGTGGAAGGCTGAGGACTTTGAGAATAGCTATACAGACTGATGAGTAATTGCAATGAGTACTCTATAATAAAATGGAAATGTAGGATAAGATAATTATGCGATAATTACCCCTGTTCACATTGCGATGGGTTGCTCATTACTATGGTTGGACACTCAACAATGATATTTTGTTACAATAGTTCCTTGAGCAGTTGTGGTCAAGTCTTGTTGTAACCCTGCATCCTCCACTCCAGACTGGCTGGACCAGGTCCGGGTGCAGTTCTGGCTGGCTGGGGCTTTGCTGTGTCCAGGCTCTGCTGGCAGTGGTCTGTGGTGGCCGAGGTCTTCTCTCTCAACAACCTCTTCATTGGGCTCATCTTCTCCCTGTCTGCCAGCTTCCACTGTGCTGATAGTGCCACCCAGAGGAGCAAGGTAACCCACCCCTCCTCCACACCACTCCTCCACACCACTCCTCCACAACCCTCCTCCACACC